>WBMY01001946.1:42423-125433 GCA_013397315.1 Donacobius atricapilla
CCTGTCCCGGTGCCTTCGGTGCGGCCGCGGCGCGGAGCGGGCGGGTTCTGGCGGGTCCCGAAATGCCGACTGAGTATTTCATGTCAGTAGCAGCGCGGGGAAGGGTGCGGGCCTTCCGCGCCTCGCTCGCCGCGGATGCGCCAGGAGAGGTACCGCGTGTGTGTCCGCACGCACCGCCCCCGGCACGGCTTTCTGGTATTGGGCCAATTGCTCTGCGAACGCCTTTTTTCTGCTGCGGTCTTTCCGTAGCATGTGGGCCACTGTGGAGATGGGATAAGAACTCAGGAGACGGTTTGCCCGTAGGTTTATCTGAAAAAGCCGAACACGCTTCGGCGTGGGAGGGAGGGAGAGCAGCAGCCCCGCACTGGGCCGCCCTGCCCTGGCTGGTTAGGTGGCATCCACCCCCCCGTGCCTCTTATTTCCACTGCCTTGGGACACAGATCGCCTCCTTCCTGAAGTCTTGCCTGCCTCAGCTGTAATAAACTGCACTAGTTTAGGCTGTGTTTTTCCTGCACTCGCGTTTTTGTTTCAGAAGGGCTGAATGATGTGCCAACAAAACGTAGTCCCCATCCCTTGTCATACACCCATAAAAGCATTTGATAATTGCAGGTCTCAGAGAAATCTGCCTGTAGAAGAAACTCGTAGAACAGTGGAGCAATGATGTTGCATGCTGGTTCATTTTGCAGTGTCATCAGCTTTATCTTTATTTGCTTAGTCTGTGTTAGGCTATTTTCAGGAAGGGAATTAATGTTTGCTCCCACACCGTGGTGCCTTGTAGTTCTGCCCACTTCTTACAGGCTGTGCCGGAGAGAGAGTTGCTTTCTCACAGGAATGATGTTGCTGTAGCATGTAACAAAATACATTTTGTAGCCAAAACTGTCAATTTTTGAGGGATGGGCTGGGGTTTGGATATTTGTAGTTTTGACATCAGATAAAGAAAAACCTTAATACTCTGATTTCTTATTGTGTGAGGAATGGAAAGATAACTAACAACACTTTTTTTTTCTTCACATTTGTTTGTTTTAATCTTTGCAATATCCCCTTGATGAAGTAAACAAGACTTCTAAGGTGATTTACAAAAAGGTTATTTTTAAATGTCCTTTTAGCCTTTAAGCAAGGAAGTGTTTTCTTCACTGTAGTGTGATCACTGTTGTTGCCTGCTTTTTGCAGTTTGTAACTGATTCTAATTCATAAGGCGCTGTTTCACAAGGTACAGTTATCATCAAAAAGGCCCAGGTCCCTTTTTCCATGGAATTGTTTGATGTGATGGTTTGGGCTGGAAGGGGCCTTTAAAGATCATATAGTTCCAGCCCCCCTGCTGTGGGCAGGGACACCTTCTAATAGATCAGCTTCTTCTGAGCTCTGTCCCACCTGACCTTGAACATTTCCAATGATGAGACATTCACAGCTTCCTTGAGCAACCTCTCCCAGTGTCTCAGCATCCTCATTGTAGAGAATTTCTTCCTTTAATCCAATCTAAATCTGCCCTCTTTAAATTTAAAACCACTGCACATGGTACCATAACTACACATCTCAGTAAAAGGTCTCTATCTCTTCCTCATAAGCTTTTTTTAAGTACTGAAAGGCTGCAGTAAGAGAGAGCTCTTCCCCCCAGAGCCTGCTCTTCTCCAGGCTGAACAATCCCAGCTCTCACAGCCTTTCTTCATAGGAGAGGCGCTCTGGACTCGCTCCAGCAGGTCCTCATCCTTACTCAGTTCCCAGCACTTCAGGTGGGATGTCACCAGAGCAGACTGGAGGGGCAGAATCGAGATCCCACAGTCTGTGTCTCTTTGCTGAAGATAATAAACAGTATTGGTGCCAATATGGGCCCTTGAGGGACGCCACTGGTTTGTGCTTGATACATTGAGCTGAAGCTGTTTGGGTGTGGCCATCCAGCCAGTTCCTTAGGCATTTAACAGTTTTATTTCAAGCTCATGTCTCCGATCCTTCGTCTTCTCATTATTTTCTATTTTCTGCCCTCCCTAGGTCATTGGAGTTTTCATAGGCCGATTTAATTCCCTGGAATAGCAGAGAAAGTGGTGCTTTACTAAGTTTTCTGCTGTTTTGTGAGTTCATTTAGTTTATAAAAAGTCTGAGGAGGACATGAGCTGTCAGGGAAAGTGGGGTGAAGGGAAATAAAAGAGAAAAGTGATGCCTCTATCCTGCAGCAGCAAGTTGTTAGATAAACTCATCTACTCAAGGAAGCGTAACCACAGCATAATGATAATTAATTGACATCCATAGCATATTTTGGGTTACATTTTTCAATATTCAGATTTAAAGAAGGAAAGTAGCATTAATTGTTTAGAACATGACCTAGTAAGGTTGAGTGTGCGTTCCTGTGTACTTTGCCATCTGTAATGCAGTTACTGCACGTGGCTACAATGCAGTAGTTCAGTTGTTGCAGCGCTTGATGGAGCAGTCTTTTGCTTGGCTGTTTTTCTTGGTGCTGTTGATCTGATGTCCAGTGTCTGTACATTGTGCAAAGATCACCAATACCTTCCTGTACTGTTAGAAACAATGGAGAGTACAGGCAGGCCTCTTGTTACCACTCTGCTTATCTAGTACTGGCAGACCCTTTTTTTTTTCTTGTTATGTTTGTCTTTGAACTAAAAGGACAATTATTTTTTAAAAAACGTTATTATAGTCATAAGAGAAATAAAAGTATTTGAATATTGTGGTACTATTGGCCGGGTGATTATAGCTGTGGGAGGTATTGTACATCTCAGAACATCTTATACATCCCAGTATTTAAGCTTTAAAAAGAACAGAAGTAACAGAAACTGAACACAAACAGAAAAAAAAATGCTTTCCTTTTGAGAGAGCTGTTAGGGTAAACAGGGCCTTGCAGAGAAGTAAATACGTTTTATAAAACCAAGGGGCATGCTTAAAATGGAATAACCTGAAGGTTCTTAATGTTACTAACCTTTTGAGTTTGTTTTGAATTTTTGTGGTGAGAAATTTCTCAGGAGTTTTTGTCATGTGATCTGGCTTTTATTTACTTGGGAGGACTGAGGCTGCTTCCTGCCAAGGAATTGACTAAAGGTCCCCTGAAAATGAAGTTATGTATTTTAGTATGATATATCCTATAATCAAGGTTGTTATCTGTACAACCTGTCTAAAACAAGTCAACTTCCTGGCTAGACCAAATATATGAAACTAGAGTTGAGCTGCAGTGTGATAGTGCTGTTGCCGCTGTGTGAAAAGTTGAGGTGCTTGTCTTTCATTTATACTCCAACAAGCTTGTATATCTTGAGCTAATTCATGAATTTTCACCTTGCATGAGCCCTGGATCTTGCTATTTCTTATACATCCTCCAACATTACTTTGAAAGCTAAACGTGCTCTAAGGCACATGGATTGATATTTTTGTGTTCTTGCCTTCTATTACAACCATTACATTAATCAGTCAGGGAATACTGTCTCTACATGCTGCAGCCTGATAATTCTGAAAAGTGCTGCTGAACACTGAAATTATCAATTGGGTATCATTTCATTTTGACCCACTCTTAAGTTGCCATGGTGGTCTGATTTGAAATCTGAGTGATTATGTTTTTCTGCTTTCTAAATTCATGCTCTGTTGTTTTTTTGTATTCCATGCAGTTCTGTAGGGTCTCTCCTTGCCAAATATTATAAGTAGGTTTAGGTTGAACTGGTGTTTACACTGGTCTCAAGAATGCCTGGAGAATTTTTTTTTGTAAGGAGTTACTGCTGTGCTGTATAAAAGGGTTGAAAGGACATCATGGTGTGGGAGAGAATGTTTTTTAGTGAAGTAATGAAAAGGGAACAGGTGTGGCTGAAGGAAAGATACTGCATCAATGACTTTGCAATTCAACAACTTCCTCGTGGATCTTGAAGAGATATATATTTATTGTAGATATATTCAGGTCAACAGGAGCAGCATTGGGTCTCTGTAGTTCTTAATTTAAAGTTGTGAGTTCACAGTCTGCACTAGAACAAAAAAAAAAATATTTTCAGTTTAGGAAATACTCTTCTGAATTAATTTCCACAAATTATGCAAGCTGCATTGTTGTTGTTTTTTTTTTTTTTTTGCCAAACTTCAGTCTAATTTTTCTTTAATTGTTTTATTCACTTCTTATTTTTCAGGAATCTTTGAAAAAACCTTAGTGGTCATGACATTGTTACAAGTGACATAAATTAGCCAGTGGCTCAGAATGATGGATACCCAGAAGACTACAAATGGTTTGCAAGTGATTGGAGAAGGGACTGGTATAGGGAAATCGACACTCCACATGGTGGGGTATTTGGGAAAAGTCAGTTGAAACTTGTTATACATATGTGCAAAGTTCATCTTTTTCTCTGTTTTGAGAGATTTTTAATTGGTCTTAATTTTACCAAAAAAAAAAAAAACCTCTAAATTATTTTCCACGGAAATCTATAACAATGGCGAAAGATTATTCTAAGTAAATATGTGCCTATGTTTTTTACTGGCACTATTTTTACAACTGTTTGCATTCCTATGAAAATATATTTGTCTTTCAGAGATCTGAGCTTGTGTCCCTGGCAATAAGGGTCCTGTGGTTTAGTTCAAGTAGAATAAAATGTGCATAATTGTTTTCTTAAAGATACCTTATTTGAATATTTAAATAAAATATAATTTTATTTAAATCATGCTACCATAAAAATATATTAAAAATAATAAAAAAGAAACCAATGTAGTTTGCTTTTTTATATTGTATTGTATTATATCTAGGAGTTGAACAATGATTTTGCATCTTGATAAGTATGTCTTACCTTGGGATAATGTATGCAATTCATAATTTTATGGTGCTTTATCTTTCTTGGTTTGTTTTTATTTTAGAGCTGTAATCCTGTGGAAACAACTGCACATGAGTATTGTCCAGTCTGCAAAGAGAAGGGTCAGATCCAAGGTTTACGGACTTACCGCCTTAATTTTCAAGAGTCCATTTTCCTTTGTGAAAATCCTCAGGTATTACTCTAATAAAGAGTTTTATTTGGCCCTGCAGAGGTCTTTACCTTCAGCAGTTACGCCTCTCTAAGTCCATGATTTTGTTGGCGGTAAGCAGACTGTTGAAAGAGGACCCCTCTGCAGGTCTATATGCTGCAGGATATTTGCTTGCAAACAGGGAAAAACAGAACTAACCTGTGTATATGCAGTGTTTAGGCACTAAAGTAGCTGCCCTAAAGGATTAAAAATCATAAATTAAAATGAAATGAAGGAGGGTTCTTCTCATGTAACAAGGGATTATAAGTGGTACTAAGTAAATTTTTGTACAAGTTAGAGTAGAAGGTGAATATTTGATGATCCATGTAACTAGTGCATAACTCTAGCAGATCTGAGTCTCCCATTTTCCCTTCTTTAAGTCTGGGTAATGCAAACAGGTTTATAATTTTAATAACAATATTTTTATATTTTCCCTCCTTTTTAATTTTAACCTTAGCTATGAAATATTTGAGCCATGATTTTGCTGCCTCTCCCTTCACTGCTCCATGTATGTGGGGAGCAATCCCAAACAGACTGGTGCCTTTAAATTAGTAGAAACTAGACTAGGTATGGGTCTCAGAGCTGGTTTTCCCATGCTTTCCTGCTTTTAACTAATTACAGTATAGTTCTGGAGATTGGTAATAGGGATTTGTTTATATTCTGTTTATACCTGGTCATTGAGCTAGCCTGAAAGATACCCTGCCAGTTTGGGCACCAGTAGTCTCTCAGGCATGAGCTAATAATGTCAAATCTGTACCCTAAAGGTATGGATTTAGCAGAATAAGACAAGAGGACTTTCCTTAGCAAAATTAGGTTGTTTGCAGAGGCTGGAAAAATTTACTGGAAAAGTAGTGTTGAAGTGTCACTACTGATACATTTATTTCACAGTTGTTTATAAGACAGTGGTGGGATAACACCCTTCCTGTCATACCTATATTGACTATATGTATTGATTTAATTAAAATATTACTTTACAGATGTCCCTAGGGCTGGGTTGGATGGGGGTCTAAGCAGCTTGGTCCAGTAGAATGTGTCCCTGCCCATGGCAGGGGATTTGGAACTGGATGGTCTATAAGGTCCTTTCCAGGCCAAGCCATTTTATGATTCTGTGATGCAACTCTATTTTAAAAGAACGTTTTATCCTTTCTTTAGCTCTTGTTCACCTGAAATTGCTCTGTAGATTTCACTGTAACCTTCTTTCTTTTCTTTAGTGTATCTACCCACTTGGTTATAAACCATTAAACAGCATAATTACTTCTACTGGTTCAGAAAATCATCAAGTTCCATCTACTGACAAGAAAAGGAAACTGAGTGATACCAGTGACTTTTCTGCTGTTCAATCAGGTCCAAAAAAAGCAAGAACTAACAATGTGCTCAATATTGAGCACACCATTAATGCAGACTCCATTGTGAAAGGCAACCAGAATAGTTCGTGTATTCCCAAGGCAAGCGTACATGATGTATTACAAAATGACCAGCAAAACCCTGGCAATCATGGGGGGTCCTGCATGCAGAAGGTGGATTTTGAAACCACCACCAAGACGAACGACTACCAAGAAAGTCCACCAAAGACTTCCAGTCCCAAAACACAACTATTGCCAAACTCTGAGCTTTTATCAACAGCATCTGAAATTTCACTCAAAGAGAATAAAGGTTCCAATAATAACAGAGATTTGTGTCTTCAGTGGAGAAGCATACATAACCTCTGTTGGTTAGATTGTATTTTGTCAGCACTGGTACACTTAGAAACATTAAAATCTGCTTTAGCAGAAGAATATAACAATGGAAAATGTTTACTCCAGAAACTTGTAACAAAGTATAATCAAGCATCTGTTCTTCTGAATACCTGTAAAAGGAGTAAAGTAAAAGGTGAGTAAATTTAGCTGCTGTTTCCTGATAGTCAGACTGACTTGCTACAAATATGTGGAATTTAGTACAGCACACATATATATGGCTCCGTTCTATTTCAAGATCACAAAAAATGAATTTGCAGAATAGTGTGCTTTATCTAGCAAAATCCTGGTAACATCTGAAATGGTTCTTCTTGGGGCAAACATGAAGCCTCTGAAGGCATCAAACACCAAGCAGCTCTTAATTTTTTTTGTCATATCCAACATAAAGTTATTATGAATTATTTATGTAATTCACTCTTACTTTGTTTCCTTCCCCTTGGTTAACATGTTAGGATACTCTTCTAATCTTGATCTTCAGAATTTCTTGATCTTCAACAATTTCTGTTGTGGTTTATATCCTTGTGTAAATGGGCAGTTGCCTTGTCACACTGAAAATAGTAAAGCTGGGAATGTAAGTTCTTTTCTAGCTCCAGCTGTGCTCATTGAAGGAATGCTTCCCCTGAGGTCTGCAAGCTGCTGTAGATGACAGTGTTTCCTAACCTGCTTCAGTCAGAATTAGTCAAGCACATTAACCTGGATCGTATGGTCTGGAAAGGGTTAGTGAGTACTCAGTAACCCTTAACAAGGGGTTAACATGTTGGAGGAACTGTAACTGAGGAGGATGTGTCACTGTATTCTACTGGTGTGGCCTTTGGTCGTTTTCTGTTCTGTGGATTCTGTTTAAGACTCCTAGACTAGGATCATGGGGTTTTTTATTTCTCTTGAACTGAACCATTGGTGTCATTCATAAGTGTAAACGTGTAAGATATGATCTGTTATAGAAGGAATAAAGCCCTCTGGTTAGCCAGTACCTCTCCTGAATTTCAGTGGCCATTCTGTTGGACTATGTGTGTTTGAATATTTAAACCACAGTCACAGAACAGCCCTAGGTAACTTGAATAAGGTCCTGTCTTTCCTGGGAATAATAATGTGTATCAAAAGTGGTTTAATCCATGTTACAAAGTGGGGAGAAAACCCCAAAATATTCTGAACAAGTTCACATACTGTGCTTGCCAGGAAGTCAGGCTGCTTGAGTTTAGGTGTCCAGCTGTTACTGGGAAGCCTTCTGCCATCCTAGAACCTGTCTGAGATGTTTTTCTTTGTTGGACTGTGTTTGCAAAGGAGCTCTGGTGTACAATAACCCTTAAATGGGAATTTTACATGTTGGAATACAGTGTTACTTTGAAAGAACTTAAACCTTTTCATTTCAATTGCTGCAAAACAAATTAGTTTATTTGGGTAACAGTGGAGAGGGGTTTGGATGAATAGTATTTTTGTGCAGAATAGGTGTAGAATTCATTCTGCTCTTCTGTGTAATGTTACAGTATCTTTTGATACAGCTGTTTTTATAAGCAATCAAAAGCAATGTAGTGGCAAGAAACTTAGTTTCTTTTTTTCTATGCAGTTTATATGTAATAAGCAGTTTCAACAGCTATTCTAAATATTTCCTTTAATTTCTGCAGGTTATGGTCATGATTGTGTAGTAGAAGTTATGTTCTTGCTCGTGCTTAAAGAATGTACATGTGTTTAAACAACATGCAACATGAAAATACTAAGATATATAAAGTAAAAAGTTATATTTAAATTTAAAATTATTTTCACTATTTTTAAGGCTCACTTAGGAAATTGGTATTTAATCTGAAACAATACATTTAACTGTTTCATTATTTGAATTGTATAACCTTAGAAAGCATGTAAGCAAATCTTTGTGCTTTTGGTCCTAATGCTTAAGTTTTAAAGTTTTCTTTTAATCTCTGAATCTTCAGGATTTGTAATGTGTGGTCACACTATCCTTAAAAATTGTTACCACAAAGCCGTTGGCACAGGCTCTTAGTCATCATTTAAGTCAGAGCGAGTAGTTTTTAGTTAGCAGACTGCAGTAAACTGTGAGTAACTTGTGTAAATTCTTCTCTAATTTTCAAATCGATTAATACCAAGAATGGGCTGTTCTACCAACAAGCCCTAGGTAAGTATGGGTCAATATGAAAGGCATTGGTTTGCAGAGAGGAATTGCATGCTAGGGTGCATATGTGTGTGAAAAGGTGTTGGGCCTGTTACACATGACTACATGAAGACGTATGTATTTTTTTCTTTAGATGTTCTTCCAAAAGCAGAATCTCAGCTCAATGAAGTCAGACATGAAATGTTTACAGAACTTCAGCCTCATCTGAGGTGTGAATTGGGTAAGTAATTAGTGCAACATCTCAGTAATTACTTTCGGGAAACCCTAGATGTAAAGCCTTTTATGTCATACGTAAAAGTATGTGTGTATGTATGCATACAAGAAAGTTTGGAAATACATTTGTTTGTATTGGTGACTTGCACATACTTTACAGGATGATCAGCTGGTTTGTCCTTTGCCCATTTTGAGTTTTTAGAGAGCAGATAATCTTTGTAATTATGCTGTAGTTGTGAAATTGTCACTGATAACAACCTAGTAACAGGGATCAATCCTTTGCTGTGAGAATTACAAATAGAGCTTTGAACTAATAACTGAAATTTAAATCATACTAATAAGCTTATCTTCTTCCTTTTTGTGGTACTGAAAGGTGATTTCAGATATTTAGTGACCATTTTTTTTTGCCCCATCTTTGAAGGTAATATGGAGAATCCAGTGCTTGCACTTCAGCTACTCTTTCAAGTGGATCAACCAGCTGAGAAACTATTCTTGCATTCATTTTCATGGAAGTTTGAATGTGTACATTGTGGCCACAAATATCAAGACCGGTGAGATTTTTTATATAGCTGTTCTACCTTACCTTTTAAAATCTGTATATAATAGTTGGTTTTCTTCAGATTTCCGGGTTTAAGCTTGTTATTGAAGTTTTACATGATCTGCTTTTTCATTTGCAAATAGTTTACTGCTATTCCATGTCTTAAGCAACCATGTTATCAATTAGTTAAGAAGGAAACAATAAGTAACCACGTGAGACCCTGGACGTGCGTGCTCTGATATTTTGCTGAGAGTATAAAAATTGTTGTGGTTCTAAAGATTGTATGCCTAGTACACTTCTGCAATTGAGAAATACCTGGAATATTCACTTGGGTTACAAAGAATTAGAGAACCTCTTTTAACACAGAAATACTATTTTAAAATAGCATTACAGGGGAGTAATTTCTTGAGAATTGATTTAGTTCTGTGTAGCTGCAGGTACAAGCTTGTAATTTAGGCTCCTTTTAGAGTCAGCAGGAAAAGAGAGACACCTTCAGAAGACAGCTCATTTGATTTGAAAAACATCTGTTTTTCTCCACTATCTTAGGTTTATATAATAAAATTCTAGATCCCCAAGTGAAATGAGATAAATTCTATTACTCTGGAAAGTTAATATGTGGCCCTGGTTAATAGGATGTCTTCAAGACCCTTTGTTACATTCTGTGCTTTTTTATAAGTTGAAAACTGTAGTTTTGCTTGAATACAGAGGAAGTCTTTTCTGTGGCTAATGAATGAATAAACTATGTTACTTCACTGTAATATCCCATACCTTCTATTTTTGTACAATGTAACCTCTGTGTAATCTCTGCTATGAATGTACTGTTTTTTAAAAACAAGAGCTTTTATAACATGGATTCTCAGGTAATTTGTTGCTACTTTCTTTGCTTTTTGGGATTCTGTAGTAGCTAGTAAAAAATGCAGATCCTGGTACAAGCTCTGTCTTCTGTAGGAAAGGAAACTGAGATAACATTAAAAGGGAGAAAAAGCAAATAATGTGAAACTGAAGGTCACAGGGCTGCTGAAAATAAATTGTGACTGATGCTGTTTGGCAGAACTGAATTCAGGGCTGACTTGGATGTGATGCTGTCACAGTGAATTCCACACAAATGGCATGAACATGAATAGAGTTCGGGTTTGCCAAAATGTTTTTATAACTTGTTTCCTGGTAAAGTATGTATGTTTATTGTTTTCTGATCACCAACTCAGCTTACTCTTTTAATGTCTCTGTGTGTGTCCAGATTGAAGCAAACACTAACAACATTTACAAATGTAATCCCTGACTGGCATCCACTTAACGCAGTTCATGTTGGACCATGTAATAACTGTGGAAATACGTCTCAAAGGCGACGGATGATCTTGGAAAAGTAAGTTTGAATACGTGAACTTAAAAGTAACATACATAAAGTTCTGAGACTTCAGTTATTGAACCTATGACTTTTGAAACCAAACTATTACTGTGGCTTTGCAGGGATTCTAAACCTTTAACTCTGATCAGTACTCACTTTTAAAGATCTTTTAGATTATTCTTAAAGGTTGAAACAACAGATAGTTAATTATTTATGACCTAGCTCAAACATGTGTGCTGATCAGCATGTTAAATACTGCTCTGCGTCATGTTTAGTAAACACTATCAAGTGGTAAATACAGACAACTGATATCCAGTGTCAGCCTTTTCACAGCCCCTGCTGTGGATATAAGTTGTTTGATCGTTTACTTATTTGACTTGGGAACAATGTCCCTTGCTACTGTGTTTATGGCACAGATGTGTTTTTCTTCAACTTCTCCCCACTCCCCAAATCCCTTATATGGTGATGGGTTTTTTTCCCTTAATCTATAATTAAATGGAATATCCAGTCGGCATATTCTTTTCCCTTTGCACTTACTGTGGAATCTGAAGAGTCTGTGAAGAAGTAGAATAGTAAAGGCAGAACCACATACTCTTAGAGATGTCTTAGTTTTTCATTAGGAACTTTTGCTATTGTTTTATTGTAATAAACTGGTTCTTTATTGTTTCTTTGCCAGACTACCCTCAGTATTAATGTTACATTTTGTGGAAGGCTTGCCACATAACAACCTGGAGAAATATTCATTTCAATTTGAGGAAGACATCTACCAAATAACATCTGTTGTTCAGTACCAAACAGATAAGAAGCATTTCATAAGCTGGTCTTTGAATCCTGATGGTAAGAATCACAGAATGGGTCAGGTTGGAAGGGGCCACACAGGGTCATCCAACTTCCCTGCTCAAGCAGGGTCATCCCAGAGCCCATGTCACAGGATGGCATCCAGATAGTTCTTGAATATTTCCTGTGAGGGACACTCCACAACCCTTCTGGGCAATCTGTTCCAGTGTGCAGTCACTGCACAGTGAAGAAGTTCTTCCTCATGTTCAGGTGGAACTTCTGTGCATCACTTTCTGCCTCTTGTCCTATTGCTCAGCGCTGCTGAGCAGAGCCTGGATCTGTCCTCTGACACCTCCCTCTGGATACTTACAGGCACTGATGAGGTCCCCTCTCTGTCTTGTTCTCAAGGCTGAACAGGCCCAGCTCCATCAGTCTTTCCTCATAAAAGAGATAAGATAGAGTTTATGGTTCTTATCTACCATAATATTTCATGAGTCTACATGAAATGTTTTATGGGTTACTGCAGTAGTCTCAACCGTTGATATATAATAACAAAGATTTCTTTTGTCTGCATTCTAACCTTCATATTAAAATGTTGCAAATAACTGGGGGGACTTGTTTCTCAGAGTGAAGGTTTTCAGTTGGTTTAACTGCACTGTGCTGTCTTACAGTGCACTTACTGGAAGAAGTAATTTGGCTATAGAATTTTCTTTCCCTTCATAACTTTGTAACAAAGTTAAAAAATGCAGTCTGACCATGACTGTGGAACGAATAGTACTGTTTATTTTTAAATTAGTGATTCATCCATTCTTGGCTGGAAGCAAGGTAACCTATGGTACTATGAGCAATTAATGAAGTTATTTTTTATATCTGAACTTTATGGCACCTCAGGGGTGGGAAGCACAAATCCATGCTAGAAACATTACTAATGGTAAGATGGTTATACCACTGGTGGAAGGTCCATAATCAGAAAAGGTGATATTTTGATAATCATGCCTCTGTAGAGAGCATGGGGTGCAGTCTTATGAAGTATTGTGACAACATGAAAATTGTCTAAGTCATATTGCCAGAGAAAAAAAAAAAATGGGAAGAGGGAACAGCTGGGAAATGCCTAGTTAAGAACCTCCTGTATGTCGTATATATCTGTATTAAAATTCTCAAAGCTGTAAAGTATTATTTCCTGATCTATGAACAGTTTGCAGGTGATGAGACAAGAGTATTAAAATGAGCAGTTTCTGTTCAGCCCCTGTGCCTCCTATGCAGGCAATGAAAAGGTCTGCTGAGAAACTTATTTTGAGGGGTGGTTCTTACCTCAGACTTGTGAGCGTATTTTCGGACAAGATGTTTCAGCCAAAAAACACCCTTAGCTAGCTTTGTTTTACGGTTGACCTACTCTGACCTGTAATAATATTGCTGCAAGTCCTTCCTGTATTTGATCTTTTTACAGTGGAAGTCTCCCAGTTTTCTGTGGAGAAAAAATAACTGTTTTCTGCTTGTCAGGGGAATGGGTTCATAAAAATACTTGACAAGTGTGAGGATAGTGACTTCAATTTTAAAAGTCTCTGAGTCTCTGCATTGGTTGCTATTTTTCAGGAACTTGGCTTGAATGTGATGATTTAAAGGGTCCATATTGCAAGAGACGTAAAAGGTTTGAAGTTCCTCCTTCAGAGATTCATATTGTTATCTGGGAAAAGAAAGCATCTCATGTGCCAGAAGAACTGAATTCACAGTTCCAAAGTAAAACTAGTGAAGATTTTCCTCTTAATAATGTACATTCAAGTTCTACAGTCTTGCATTGTGGTTTTGATAACACTGTTGGCAAAACACCTGCAGAACACCGCAAAGAGGATTCTGTCAGGACTCCAGAGAAGAAACAGCAGCAAGTTGCTGAGGAGCAAAATATTGTTCATCATGGTTTAGAAAATCTGGCAGATGGTGATCTTGTAACACTGATGCTTGAAGAAGTTCTAGTTGACTCAGAAGATAAATCGCTGCCTAATGGACAGATGGTGGGAAATAACCTTCTTGATGGATGGGGCACACCACAACAGCAGGAACCAGCTTTTTCCCTTAGCACTCCATATGCGGGAGAGTTTGCTGGAACTAGTCTAGCTATGAACAATGAATCTATGTTACATGAAAATTCCAGTATTTGCTTACCTCTAGAAGACTTGAACCTGGTAAATATTACTCCTCCTCTGCCCAAAAAATGTGACCCTGATGCATGTGACTCATCGCCTTTTCAAATAAATGATGGAACTAATTTAGCTAACAGAGAACATGGATTAAATTCAGAACTACTGCTAAACGAGGAGTTTTTAGCAGTAGAAAATACTATACAAAAATCACCTGACTTGAAAGATGCAAGCAAAACTGTAGTTAATTCTAAAGCTGGCAGTTCCTCTGGTCCCAGTAATTCAGTTCAGCCCTCACACAAAGACCAAAAAGGACGATTTGTAGGAAGCTGGGTAAAGAAATTATTAAGCAAGAATATTTCTTTTATGCCTTCAAGTGCCTCAGTTCTCAAGAATGAGAGAAGTTGCAAAACTCCCTCAGTGCAAAAAATAAGTGAAGTTCGGCTGCCGATTAAGGGCGCAAGTAACTTTGGTGGATTTCAAAGCAGAGGTACAAAGAAAACAACTGAGACCCCAAAATTACTGGCTCCTCAGAGTAATAATACCCATCCTTTAACAAATCTCAAAGGATTTTCTCAAAGCACTTGTCTTCCAACAGCAAATCATACCACTGTTGTAGGTCCAACTTGGATTAAGTCAGAAAGTACGTTGGGTACCTCAGGTAAAGTGACTCAGTTTTCTTCACCTGGCTGTAACTCTGGTAAGGCAGAAGAGTCAGACAGTGACAAAACAAAAAAACTTCGCCTAAAATTGTTAAAAAAACTTAATGCTAAAAAGAAAAAGTTGGCTTCACTAGATAGACTAGTGGAACAGATGAACCAGGAAAAACCTGTGAGTGGAGACATAAGCACCCCATCAAAGACTGAATCTCAAAATGACAGTGACTTATTGCAGAGCTTTTTAAGGGAGTTGCAGTATCAGATTGATGTCACAGGTAATGAATCTGAATTTAATGGGAACGCTGTGCCAGGGTGCACTGGCCATGATAATACTGATGAAATACTGGCAGAAATACTGTCCCCTACTTCGACTGTCACTTCCTTGGAGGCTCCAAAGAGCGAAGATGAGTGTATGTACATGGAAATGGTGCACAGCGGCGTGGCAACAACCGCGCCCGATGAGAACCCCAGTGTGCCACAGGGAGCAGTGACAAGTGAGGACCACAATTACTACAGTCCTGTAAAGGACACTAATTCAGAGCTTGATGCAATAAACAAACAGTGCGTGAAAAAACTTTCCTTTGAAAGTCCTACGAGAAATGATATCCTCGAAGACCTGTTCTCGATTTCAGCACCAAGCTCAATGGCAAGTGACATAGATTTACCTCATTTTGATGAAACTCTGTTTGAAACTTGGTAAATTCTCAGTTTCTTGGGGTGTTTTTCAGTATTATGTATATTTTGAAACAAAGCACTACTAAATTATATTTTATAACTAGTTTAATTGCATACTGGCTGTACTTGAACACTTTATATGTGAGGTAATTTTTTTCTTAATATTTTGTTATAACAAGCAAATCAGGGTTTAATGAATTTTATTTTTCTGAGAAGCGGTTATTTTAGCTGTCAGATATGATGATGATTTTAAATTAAAAGCTCCTGAGTCTTAATTTTTGCTGCTTTTAATATGAAAAACTTCCATACTCTAGTGTCTTGATGATGTAAGAAATACTAATTATGTAGTAATGATTTTACAGGACCACTCAACTCCTGAAGTTATTTTGTCCAACACTGTAAAAAAAATTTTTAAAAAAATTACCTCATGTAATTAGGGAATCTTGCATCCTTTGATATGAAGATCACTTGTAACATAAACCTGAGGCTGGCATTCAACTCCTTTCTGAATTACTGTTCTCCAAGATCATGCTGATGTATAAACACCCCTTGCTTGGATCCAAGAAAAGATGGATACATGGTAGAAATTTTCCTATTTAAAGTTATAGCACCTACTGAGTTTTTATCCTGGGCAGCTGCAAATATAATCTGGTGGAATATTTTCTGAGCCAGGTTATTTTTTTAAATAGAATTAGTAAGATTTGGTCCAGTGTTTGCATCACTAAGAAAGAATATCATGTGTATGCGTTAGTTTTTCATAGCTACAAAAACAGTTAATAAAAGAAAGGTTTCTTAGAAATAATTTAACTGTACGTTAATACCTATTACTGTTGCCCCTTGGAGTTTTTAATGACTCAGGCAGTGCACCCCCAACCATATGTGAGATGCCAAGGAGAGGCAAGGTCAGTAGGAAGAAAGTAATGGAAAAATGTGACAAGACAGCAGTGAGCAAGCAGAGGGATTCACACCTTGGTGTTTCGGGATTTGTATAGCTTTCATTTTGCTAGGTTGGAGTCTTTTTTAAATGCATAGACACAAAGCTGAGGGTATTATATACCAAGTTAGATTAGCTGTATGTTTTTCTTTTTCTTGGAAATAAGAAGGATTCTATCAAGAGGTCTTTATATCAGACATTTTTAGAGGTGTTACGCATTTTTTTATTGTTTTAGATACCAAGTTCAAAACATTAAATGTTCAGTCTTACTTTTCCAGTAGATGCAGCTGAACATAATGCTATTACAAGGCATGGCTACAGATTCTAATGGTTTTGGAGTGTTTGAACTAGGTTTAAAAAGTGTTTGAAAAACTGTCAGTGGCCCTGAACTCACAGTGTGAACTTAATTCTGCTGCAATTGGGTACATTGTTATCAAACTGGTAGTTCTGGCAGAGAATGTTTTCATTTTTGAAATTTAAGTTATTGTGAAGAACTTGAGTTTCTCCTTTGTTTCAAATACTGTAATTGGTAATGTTACAATAGAAAACAAATGAATGGATTCTGAATGTTAAGGGATGGTGTACTGCTTATGAGATGTTTGCCCATTTGTGAATTCCCTGATTAAAACAACAACAAAAAAAGCTGACCAAAATGAGAGTTTGATTTATTTACGAATGGGTTCCAATGACCTGCAGCTGTGACATGGGAGCGCCTTCACCACTGGCTTGGGACACAGCACAGACCCAGGGGTCAGTAAAGCAGCAAGCCCAGGGTTGGTTGTGCAGAATGCACAGGGCAGCAGGAGGAAGAGACCCTGCTAGAGGATGAGGAGGTCCTGCTGGAGAGGTTCATGGCAGAGGAGGGAGGGTGTGGGGGCACACCGGCTCTGCATATATACTTAGACTGAAGCAAGGACCCTCTGGTCACCACTGGCACCCCCTCCACAGACTGAAGTTGGGAGTGTTTGGTCTGCACCTGCATGGGATTCACTGTGGGTACAGGTATATATAGAAGCTCCAAGAACAAACAGATAGCGCTTGATATTAAAGTAGGTATGAAAATAAATCTGTTGGTGCTGCATGTTCCTGGCTGCCTTTTTTTTCTGAAACAGAAAACTAAAGATGATGCAGTACAGATTTGTTTGTTTCCATAAATGCTTTACTGCCTCTTATCCTGTGCAAGTGAGAATTCAGCTGAGATTGAATGAAAACCCCGTGACCAAAGAAACTGGTTGGAATTTGAAATGTTACTGGATGTGTTATAATTAACAGTAGTTTTTTAAATGCAGCTCTTAATTTGCCAAGAAGAGAATACACAGTATTGAAGTGGTTTTCTGTCAACTGGAAATACGCCAGGTGGGCATATAGCAAGTACAGGTAGTGATCAGAAGCTGGCCACTGTATTTAGGAGGTTTTATCAGTGTTCTAGGGTAAATTTCCCAAAGTCTAATGGCTATGACCGCTGCCATCTTCACCACTAAACCATGTCCCTAAATTGGTACATCTGCATTTTTGAACACTTCCAGGGATGGTGACTCCACCACTTCCTGGGAAGTCTCTTCCAATTCCTAACCATCCTTTCAGAGAGGAGATTTTTCCTAACGTCCAGTGTAACTTCCCATGGCACAACTTGAAACCATTTCCTCTCATCCTATCTTACTACCTAGGAGAAAAGGCCTACCCCCACCTGGCTACACTCTCTTTTCAAGTAGTTGTGGAGAGCAATAAGGCCCCCCGAGCCTCCTTTTCTCTAGGCTAAACACCCTCAGCTGCTCCTCATCAGACTTGCACTCCAGACCCTTTCCCTGCTCCTCTGCCCTTCTCTGGACATGCTCCAGCACCTCAGTGTCCTTATAGTGAGGGGCCCAAAACTGGACACAGAACTTGAGGTGTGGCCTCAGCAGTGCCCAGTACAGGGGGTCAATCCCTGCCCTGCTCCTGCTGGCCACACCATGGCTGATCCAGGCCAGGATGCCACCGGCCTTCTTGGCCACCTGGGCACAGCCAGCTCATGTTCAGCTGCCATTGACCAGTACTCTCCCAAGTCCTTTTCCACTGGGCAACTTTCCAGCCACTGCCCTCTGTCTGTAGCACTGCCTGGGGTTGCTGTGACCCAAAGGCAGGACCCAGCACTTGGCCTTTTTGAACCTCATAAAGCTGGCCTCAGCCCTTCAATCCAGCCTGTCCAGATCCCTCTGCAGAGTCTTGTAAAGTTTGTGCTTTCTGATTTGGGAAAGGCATAATTGTGGCACTCAGAGTTAGGAATCGGCTCTGCAGAGATGGTGCTGTGATTCAGATCTTGATACATTCAAACACTTCTTACAACAGGGTAAAGGGTGAAAAACAGGGCTGCCTTCTCATATCCTGCCTACAATAAAGCAACCCATCTGCAGAGGAGCTGCCTGAATGGATTTCTAGCTGCATACCTGCTAAAGCACTGTTCAAGAAATCTGTGGTGCTGATTACAAATCTGATTTTGATCCTGATGTTTTTCATGGCTGGCTATTGCCATTTATTCTGCCATCACTGTTTTTTGCTTTATGTAATTATTCCCTTCCTGACAATGTATCAGTGTGAGCCATTGTGGCTTGTCTGTGTACCTTTTGCAAAGCTACGCAGCTGCTCTTAATGTGAGCCACTTCGTGCTCAGAGAAAAGCACACGCTGCCCTTTGAGCAGCTTGTGCTCGAAAGTGTGTGCTGTGCTTTGAAGTCCACTGGGATTCTGTCTCGGAGTGGAAGAACTTCCAGTCTAAGCATGGACACAGCCAGACCGAGAGAGAATAGGTTAGTGGGATAACAAGGCTGATGGAATTGGAGGCATTTTTAGTTTTACACTGCTGTGCATAAACATGGTTGTGGTCGTTTGCGAGGGAGCTGCTGCAGCCGCACAGCCTAGGAGAACACGGTGGAGCCACAGGGCTCTCAAAGGAGAGGAAATGCTGGGAAAGGAGTGTAAGGAACTAGGGGCCAGGTGTCTCCGGGTGTATGTTTTCAAGGAAGAGGCCGAAGAAACCCTCAGGAGATGCTTCTCCCCCGCCCTGGGTCTGTATCACTCCTTCTACGGAAGTTAATACCTAAAGGAGCTTCTGTAATGCCCACGGCAAATGGTTGTGGTTTTTGTCCCAAATTTTCTGATGATGTTCAGACCGTTTCAGCTGAGGCTCCTTTCCCCTCCTCTGGGCGATCTTTCCAGGGGAAAAAAACTCATTCGCCGAGGGGTTCGCGCATGGGAATGAAGCAGAGCCTCAGCAAAACCCCCATCCCTGCCCCTGGCTCCTTGCTGCCAGCCCCGCTGCAGCCCCGATGGCCGCTGGCCCTCTCCCCCTCCCGGGGAAAATGTGCCCCACGCGGCCGGGGGCTCGTTCGGAAGCAGGAACCGGGAAGCACGTCCGCCGTGACGCGGGGAGGGAAAAAAACATGGTGTTTCCGCCCGGTTTCGAACCGGGGACCTTTCGCGTGTTAGGCGAACGTGATAACCACTACACTACAGAAACCCTTCTTGTGAGGGACTTTTCCTGCAGTCCCCCTTGACCAATCGGACGGAGCGCCCGGGACCCCACTGCGAGTGCACGCTGTGGGTGAAATCCTCCCGGCGGGACAGGAGGAGCAAGGTCTCGGGGACAAAAGCGGGTCTCGGGCAGTTCCCACCCGTATAAAGGCGGCGCGAGCCGGTTACAGCCGCCGCCTCTTGCAGACGGGAAGGTAAAAACACACCGGGCGCGCCGCAAAAGGTCGCGCCTCGTCCCTGGGTGGGCTCGAACCACCAACCTTTCGGTTAACAGCCGAACGCGCTAACCGATTGCGCCACAGAGACGCGCTGCGTAGTGGTGCCGCCGAGCCGCGGCTGATTCCCGTGGCGGCTGGGGCGGGCTTTGTGCTCCTTTGTGTGCTTGCTGCTCCCCGCTCCCTCCGGGCTGGGGCTTCTGATCGCCAGCTTTGGGCCCGATTGCTTCCTTAGTCTGAAAAACGCTCCTTCCTTTGTTTTCCTTTTTGTTTTCTCGGTTGTTTCGTTTTCTCTGTGGCCTTTTCTGTTTGTTTTCCTGACGGATTGGGAGTGGACAAGCAGAAAAATGTAGTGGTTGAAGTTCTGCCTGTTGGTGAAAATGGGAGGCTGAAAAGCTGTTATCCAAGACAGCTCAGCTGGCAAGAGGAAGCTCTGATAGTATGTGCCAAGGATGGGGAAGGCAAAAATTAACATGGCCCGATTATTAACGTGGTCAAGGAATCCAACATCTTTCCTTCTGATAATTACAGTACCAAAAGTAGTTGTGACCAGAGACTTGAAGAACAGAAGACAAAATTCACCCCATAGTGACTTTTGATTCAAAGATGTTTGATAACTATTTGCAAGAGCTAATGGAAAGCAGGAACACTGACAGATGTGAGACAGGGAGAAAGAGACTTCTCAAAGCAGAGTAGAGAGAAAGACCTGTGAATCTGCTGCCCAGTTAGCCTCACCTCAGCTCTAAACAGTCTATATAATGAATTATTAATCAAATTGTAGCCACCTAAAAGGTAATAATGTGATAATGGCAGCAAATATGAGCTAAAAAACCCAAATGAGCAAGGAAGATATGCCCTAGATGGATGAGGGCCAAGTCTGGGAATACTTAAGCTACCTGCATGTACATAAGTCCATTGGCACTGGTGGGATATACGCACAGTGCTGAGAGAGATGACAGATCCATTGCAATCTCCATCAACTCTGATCAGTCATGGCAATGAGGGGAAGTGCCCAAGGATGGGAATAAATAAATCACCCCCATCTTCTAGAAGGGCAAGAAGGATGACTGGGGAACTCCAGGCTGGTCAGCTTCACCTCAATCCCTGGGAAAGTGATGGATGAGCTAATACTGGAAGCCACTGAAATTGCCTGCAGTTGGTCAGTGTGGCTCCAACAAGGGAAGTCATATTTGACAATTTGCTAGACTGCAATGCTGAAGTGATTGGCCGGGTAAAAGAAAGGAGGGCAGGGGGTATTGTCTGCCTGGACTTCAATGAGGCCTTTGACACTGTCTCCTGTGAGATCCTTGCAGAGAAGGTGTTGATGTGTGGGCTGGATAAACAGACAGTGAGGTGGATTGAAAAGTGGCAAAACCATTGTGTCCACAGTGTGCTGATTAGTGGCATGATGTAGTTGGATGCCAGTAACTAACAGTGTACCCCAGGGATCAATAGTGCACAACATTCCATTAATGATCTGCATGATGGGCCAGAGTTTACCCTTAGCAAGTTTGCAGACAGCACCAGACTCACAGGAGTGTCAGACAGAACAGAGAGGGATGCTGCTATCCAGGGGGACCTTGACAGGTTGGAGAAACAGGCTGAAGTTCATGAAGTTCAACAAGGAGACGTGCAAAGTCCTGCAGCTGTAGACAAAAAAAAACCATCATGCACCAGGAGCTAGGGGCACCCATCCAGCATTCAACCTGGCAGAAAGCAATTTGGGTGTCCTGGTGGACAGCAGGTTGAACACTAGCCAGCAATAGCCTTTTGTGGCCAAGAAGGTGAATGATACCTTCTGATACCCGTGTCACATTAGATAAAGCATTGCCAGGAGGTCAAGAGAAGTGATTCTGCTCTTTTTCTTGGCTCTTGTGAGGCCACATCTGAAATACTGTGGGTAGAGTTAATTTTCTTGGTAGCTGGCATGTGGCTCTGTTTTGAATTGGTGATGGAAACACTGCTGATCACAAAGGGTTATTCAGTCACTGCTGAGCAGGACTTACGCAAAGTCTAGGCCTTTTCTGCCTCCCACATCACCCCACCAGTGAGGGGACTGGGGGTGCATAAGAGTTGAGAGGGGACAGAGTCGGGACAGCTGACCCCAGCAGATCCAAGGATTACCCCATACCATATGGCATCATGCTCAGCATATAAAGCTGGGGCAAGAAGGAGAAAGGAGAGAACATTTGGAGTGATCACATTGTCTTCCAAAGTAACCATTATGTGCCATAGAGCCTGACTTTCTTGGAAATGGCTGAACACCTGCTGGCCTGTGGGAAGTGGTGAATGCATTTACTGTTTTAATTTGCTTGTATGTGTGGATTTTCCTAACCCTTTTCCCAGTTTTGTGCTTCTGATTCTCTTCCCCATCTCACTGGTGGGGAGTGAGCAAGTGGCTGTGTGGGGCTAAGCTGCCGGCTGTGGTTGAACCGTGACAATGGGACACAGAGGGTGAGGAAGCTGTGACAGGGGGCTTGGAGGGACTACAGCTTCTGTCTTCCAGCTCTGTTTTGAGCTGAATTTGTACCAGTGAAATACGAAGACAGTAAGTGAAAGGAAGAAGCCCGTGAAATGTGGAGAAGGAGGGGTTTTTGAGGCGGTGCTCTGTCAGCTCATTCTCTTGGCTATGCAGGATGAAGGCAGCATGTTGAAAACTGCAGCATGTTGAAAACTGCAGCATTGCCCTTTTCTTCTTGCTGCACTTCACTATTTCCAGTTCTGTTCATGTGCTCCGCTGGGGTTTTGCCAGGGTTCAGCAAGGATGCGATGCTGAAGCAGGCTGACGTGACAGCAGGTAGATACTACGTTTGATGGGGCTGTGACGCTTTAAGTTTGCAAAGCACAGTGCTAATATTAACCAGCCAGTCCAAGGGGCTTGTGTTCCCTTGCATTTATGACAATGCATAACAGCTGGGTGTCACCTGGCATTCATATATGGGAGCTTCACACGAGCAGCCTTTATTTTATCAAGAAACACACTTTCCTTGGAGTCCTTTCTGCTGAGCTCTGATCAGAGTGCACGAGAGGAGAGAAGAACATCCCAAAAGATATTTATAGATCTGTGTTCCCAGTCCTTTCCTCTTCACCATGAAAGCAATTCTACAAAGGGATTATTTTGACTGGCTGTTCAAGATTCCATAGGAGGAGATTAATGCGCAGGAAGCTTCGCAGCACAACTGGAAAGCTTGCTGGCTTTGCACATTTTCCTGAGCTTCATGGCTCACTGTGTCAAGGTTATCTTCCTCAGACAGGACTATGTGGATGTCAAACAGCCATGCAGCAAGCAAAAGGGCTGGGGTCTGACAGCAGCTGCTGAAGCGCTGAATTTCCTGTGCCTGAAGAGATCTGATCACAGCTGGGGGGTGCAGAAGGTGCAGGCACTGTTTCCCCAAGGTGTGTATCCCCTCCACACACCCCCTTTTTTTTTTGTCTACTCAGGAAAATCTCTTATTTCAAGCAGCCAAGTGAGATGTGATGGAGTTGTTTTGCACTGATCTTTCTCCCTGATAGACAGGGTTTTCCAGCAGTGTCAACTTTGTCATATCCAGACAGTGATCCTCCGTGTGTTTAGGTCTCAGGGAGAGGGAACCATTTAGTGTGTAGATATGGAAATCACTGTTAGCAGAGTCATTTTAGCCCTCCTTTGCCAAGGCAATTCCCCAAATTGCAAAAATATTGCTTGAATCTCCTTCTACCCTGCAGCTATTCCAGTGCCAACGGGTATGAAAAGGTAATATTCCTTCCCACAAAGGGTTTCTGCTCTGTCTGGCTATACAACAGTGTTGCCTTGCCATGGTAAAGGGCCACGTCTCACATACCATCTTGATTTTCTTGTTTTTCCTCAAGCAGAGCCCTCAGAGTGATGCTGCACTTAAAAAAAACAAACAAAAAACCAACAAAACAAAACCCTGCAGTTCCTTTCTTAAGGCAGCCATACCAAAGAGATTATTGCTGGCACATCTTTTTTCTCCCTGCACACCAAGAAATCATTTTAACAAGCCCTGGAGTTGATGTCATGTTTTTTTTTACTGCAAGGAGGAGTGTGAAACCCTGCTTTCCTCCACGCATACATGTGGGATGGCTTTGGAGCAAACCTGGGTAAGAGGAGGGAACAGGCTGGGTTTCCAGAAAAGCACTGGGGATGTCAAATGCCAAAATTCCAAAGCAGTGTCAGAGGAGAGGGGGAAATCAGAAGGTGCAGAGCAGAAGAGCAAATCAGGGATGAGTGTGTGGTGAGACACACTGAGCAGCAGCGAAGCAAAGAGCTGGAAAACAAAGAGCAGGACAAGGAGAAAGCAAAGGCATCAACAGCTCATCTCTTACGATGTGGCCAGTGCACAGGGCGAGGGGATGGGAGCTTGGGTCAGCCAGCTGGAGAGCCTGTTGGCATAAACTCCTGGTGTGCTGTGGGGTGTTTTGTATTACGTCAACTTCACACCTCAGCAGCCAGATTCCTACCCTCTTTTGTACAAGAGTTCTTCCGAATAGAAGTTACCTCTGGGCAGTCTTTGATAGTGGGGAAGCGTGTGTGTTTTCTTGGCAAGTTGGAGCAGGCTCATGTGCTTGTACTGCCGCTTGTAAATGAAAAGCAAGCTGCAGGCTGCCTGCTAGGTTTGCACAGGCACAAAACAGGTATCAGAAGGAGAAGGCTCAGTGCCTTGCTGCAGGAGGATGAGTGGGAATCCTCCTACCACAGATGCCCCAAGGACCTGCGCTGTCCCCTTTGCCCACTCCTGTCAGCAGCTCCCTCCTGTGTGCCCATGCCCATGCCCAGCTCCTCTCTCTACAGTCATAACAGTGATCTCTGTTTAGACAATATTTTTCTTTTGACTTAATTCAATAATGGCTTTTTGGTGATGGGTTTTTCTTCTCAGAAGATTAGTAGTTGCTTAGCATTAAATACCATCCCTAAGTACCAGCTACAATCCTGTGCTCAATAGACCACAAAATATAAACATTGATGTTCAAGTAGGAAAAGATCATATTCTGAGGAAAAAGAGAACTTTAGTCTGAATAAAAGTATTCTCAAAGAGCTCTTGTGTTTCTCTTTTTGTTCTTGGATTTGGTTTTTTTTACAAAGCAAATCTTGCAAAAGTTAAAAATCTGAAGAAAAAAATCACAAGCCAAATCTAAACCTTGATATTCTTTATGGCCTCACTTCTCACACAGTTGTATCTGTATGGACTGTAGGGAAGGCATCCCAGGAATACAGCCTTTTCCTATTGTGATAACTATGTCACAGCTCACAGTGTTAATCACCTACCTCTCAGCCAGTTCAGTTCTGTGTATTTGTTTATACCCAAAGTATATGAGAGTTTTCCATATGTAAGACTGTGGATTATAAAAATTTGCATGATAGAGAGAATGGGTAAAAACACCACTGTAAGTAAATGTGTCCCCATTGAAAAAGATGGGTTTTTCAGATTGGCTCCTGCTGGGAACTCCTACCTGGCTGTGTCCCACCCAGAGAGAGGTCTGATTTGCCTGTGGCAGTAACTGGTGAGTGATCTCTCCCTGCCCTTATATACAACCCCTTTCGTTGTATTTTCTCTTTCCTGTCCAGCTGATGAGGGGAGAGATAGAGTGGCTTGGGTGGGCACCTGATGTTCAGCCGATGTCAACCCCGCCACTCTGTCCAACACTGGAGCTGGTGCTTCTGTGCCAGCTTCATCAAGGGGTTGGATCTGAGCTGTGAACATGCTGCAGCAATTGTGCTCAGCTATATTGGGCTTCAAGCACTAAAACTGTGCGCACAACTGTGAAGTCTGAGCCTGTAAAATTCTGAATGCTTGTAGCTGTCGCTGTCTTCCAAGGAGTTATTCGTAGGGGGAAGGGTGCAGGATCTGTGCCTGGTAACAAAAGACGTATTTCTGTGTTCACCAGCAATGCTCAAAGCACTGGTGTACTGCCCATTCCAATATGCCAGGAGGTTCAGGAGCTCTGGCTTGTGACGTGCAGGCCTGGGGTCTCCTCACCGGTGAGACTGATGGAGATGTGACCAGGAAGAGCATCTGCATGAGAGCAACACCATTGCTGAGACTTGTCAACATTATGTCTTCTCCCAGCTACTTGTGGAGTGGTCAGGCACTTGCTGACAACCCCGTGGTAGCTGGTTTCTTCCAGCCTTCTCCTGTTCCATACATCCAGCCAAATGGTCGGACATGCTTCAGATATCCAGGTTTTGCTTGTGTGTAGGAAGGGCAATGGGTATCTTTCCACATTATGTATCCTTTTAGATCACAGACATGTAATCTCTTTTTTCCCTGGGCTTAACCTGTACATGCTGAGCGAGCGAGCCTGTGGTTATTGGTCTGACAGGCACGAGAGCAGAGGGTGCTGCCACTCTCCTGTGAAGCCATAGGAAGTGTTTCATGATTCTAGATAAAACCTTCACTTCCTCATTCTGTGCTTGTAGCACTGAGCTGCCACCAAGGCTGCACCGTGCACCCAGACAGCCCACTCACAAAATGGACCAGGAGACCCTGGGAAGCATTGTCCTGCTTGTCATCGTCACCCTGATCAGTGTGGTCCAGAACGGTAAGACAAAAATAAACATTTATTTAAGGGATAGAAGGGAGCTGAGGAAAGTTCAGGATGACATATGCTAAGCTGATCTTTGGATAGATAATCTTTGGTTATAAGTGCATGCATGCTTAGGCATGGCTTTGGCTTTAGAAACAGACTTCTAAGCATGGAATTTTGTGTGACATTGTGGCAGTATCCTGACAGTCACAAGGTCTTACTCTCTGACATTCAAGAGTGACATTTCAGCTAATGTAAGAACTAATGTGCTGGGATAGCCTATGGCAATATGCATTTTGATTTGATGACTAAGACCTCCTTTTCTGACCTAGGTCCCTACTATGGTCAGCCAGGGCTGCTCTCAAGCTGGAGCCCTACTGCCATGGGCAGGGATGGAGTCCCTGGGGGGCTGCAATGGGTCAGACCTTTGCATGGAGCTGGGTGAAGGGTTCAGAATTGGAAGTCTGTGTGGGCTAATTGTGGGCAGACAACTCTCCTGCTTTCCTGCATCTCCAAGTCCTGCAGTATAACTAATCTCAATTACCTGTGGTCCCAAGAACACTACATTTCCTGAGATGGTGAAGTTTCCTTCTCTAGCTCTTATTCAGGTCTTGTATAGTCCCTTGTATTGTCTTCAAGATTTTTTAAATAAAATAAGTATCTCTCTTGTGCAAATTTGATTTTAACGTCTTCATCCTCTCTTACAAATATTTATTTTAGCAGGAAATTCTGCCCAGAATACAAAGAAAGGATTGAGTTTTGCCCCAGCTGCACTAAGTTTGCCCAGGTTCAAAGAGGTTAAGCAGGGGGATGGGGGCTGGTGAAAATTCCAGAAATCTTTAGTGAAGGCTTCTTATTACAAGTGGAGATTCCCACTGAACATAAAGTCCTAGGAAATGGGCTATTCTTGGGCTTCTGCAGAGAGGGGGAAGTGATGGGAGCCTAGCTGCCAAGGAGCAAAAAAAAAAAAAGAAATGCAGACTGGTGTAGTTTCAACATAGGCACTAAATACCACATCATTTAACCCAATGCTATACTCTATTAAATGCACAGCATGTAACATCACCAGAATATGGCACATTAAGACTAGAGCACATACCATAATTAAGAAAATGTGTCAAATATACATTTCTTGCTATGTAATCATATGACTTTATATACAGGGGTTTTTTTCTCTTACTCGCATGTGTCAGACTTCCATCCATGTGCTTTTATCTGTCTGTGAGATAACTGACCCAACTGCTACAAAGGGGAAGTAGGATGCTTGGCAGACTCTGCCAAGCATGTGAGGCAGACAGCCCTAAACCATGATTTCAAGCTTTGCACCATCTGATTTCCTCTTCCCAAGTTTTCTTGGTCTAGTGAGACCAGACCTGATATGCAGTCTTGCAGTGAATGTAATTATAAAGGCAGTAGAAATGTTTGTCAAGGGGTATCAGGTGTACTGAACTCTTGCTGTGGTTCTTGCTCAGCAAAGCACTTGGGCCTCTGCTTGACTGTCTCTAAGTGTATGAAGTCAGTACCATGTAAATTTGTGATTAAATGCCTCTCTGCATAGGGTGCAGGACTAGAAAACAGCTTGAATGCTGTTATTCCTAAAGATGGAGGTGTGCTATGGTGCTGTCTCAGTCTGGTGTCTATTTACTGTCACCTTGTTCATGACGAAATCTCCACATCCTATGGAATGATTCATGTGGCCACATACTGCTGAGTGATGCATGCAGCCTGAAGTTTTGTTCTTTTACCAGAGAGATGTTGCAATCCAGCAGCTTTCAGGGTAGATCAGTGGTCATTGCTGAGCAGATCAGGACAGAGGAAGCAAAGTGGAGAGAAATAAGGGGCACATTTGCAGGCACTGGCTATGTGGGATCATCAGTTCCCAGTTTCTGTTGGCACGGATTTGTGAAACAATCAGGCTTACACTGAACTCTTGCACATTACCTTGATCAGAGTGGGACCACCACTGTTCAGGCTCTGGGCAGTCTGTGCAGCCTTGGAGCCTCAGGGTATTATCTCCTGGAACAGCTGAGGTGAATTAAACCTCTCCACTCCAGCCTTGCTCTGTTGGCTCCTCTCATGACGTCTTGTGAAAGCACCCTCCTGCCTCCTGGCATCATGGAGCCTCTCTACAGCAGCAAGCTGCTATTTGGGAAGTGGCAGCACCTGCAGCAGTGGAGAGGGAGATAAAGAGCTTACTTGGCTTCCTCGGAAGCCGTGGTATTTTCTAGAGATTTCCCGTGCATGATAAAACAAAGAGAGGAGGTATGCTACCAGTGAATCCGTGTGGTCCCAGACCTGCAGGAGTGGTTTCCCATTGCTGCAGCCCAGCACTGGACAAAAAAGTGCTGATCAACTCTGTCCTCTTCAATTAGGTCCTCTTAGTCACTGTGGGTAGGGTAGCCTCTTGCCCAAGGCTGGGCTGGTGTGCAGGTGGAAGCGCTGAGAACCCTGTGCCACCGGACGGTGTCTGGTCTGGGTCCTCCAGGAACTGGCCAGTGCACTGTGCTAGTGACAGTGGGAGGGTCTGCAGCCTGGCTCAGAGTAGGGGTACCGGCTTAAAGTCTGCAGAAGGGCTGTATCTACCCAGGGGATCACACAATACTGGGAACCGAAAAACTCAGTAGTTTTTATTAAAGACAATGGAAGTACAAAAGACCTATTTACAGCATCAATGAAGGGGGAAAAAAGAGGCAGGTCTTCAGATTGCAGGGATGAAATCCTGCAGCTTATCTAGTTACATTTTTTATTGTTATAATAATGTATTTCCTGATGGGGTATCTTTTATGTGTATATATTAATATTCCAAGCCATAGAGTGATTTGGACCCACTTGAGATGAGGTGCACGACAACAGAAAGCTTGCAGCTCATAGCCTGCCAGAGCTCTCTCTGGTGTATTTAGATATATGATTGATGGTCTCTGGTTTAGTGTCATCAGATAAAACGTGTTTGTCAAGAGCATGATACATTATCTTGAGGTGCTGCATTTTTGCAGCAACTAACACTCTGACACAACTCTGTTGCTTAAAAGAAGGATACACACAAATCAGCCATTAAGGCTAGGCTTTCTTTGGGCCTTTCTGGGAAAAGAACAAGCCCTGCAGGATGTCCTTGGTTTGGCAAATGGATTTCACTAAAAGAGAATAGACTCCCTTCTCTCCTTGCTCTGTTGGAGAGCAAGATTTGGGGCTGGCAGCTCTGACTGGAAAGCTCTTTTCCCACTGGGAGCTCAAAGGACCGGGCCAGGGCAGTGCTTCTGCAGCAGAGGTGCAGAAACTGCCCAAAGTGCAACGTGGGGATGAAGCAGGGATTAGAGATGAGAGCCTGCTACCAGTCACATACAGACATGTGGGGATGCACGGAGGGTTTGGTTAAACCTGGGTGACAGAGCGAGCACACTGGCCACATCCTGCACCCTCACGCACCTGTGTCTTCTCCTGCCATCTGTCCGGCATGGATGCTCATGGGAACAGAGCTGAGCCCACAAAGCCCAGCTTCTGCAATATCTTCAGATGACATCTCAGACTGAATACTCCGTGGTTTTTTAACAGCTTTTTTTGCTAACAAAGTGGAGCATGAAAGCAGACACTGCAATGGCAAGGGGTTGCAGCGACAGGGATCCTCCTCCTTCGACCGTGTCTACACTGCCAAGTGAGTAGACAAGAACTGAGTAATTGGTGAGGGTTGAGTGGAGTTCATCATGCTCTGCATTAAAATTAAATCCAAACTTTTTTGGGGGCCAGGGATGGATTCCAATTTCCCTCAGATAAAGGCTTTGTACTTAATCCCGCTGTGCTCAGTGTTCAGACATGAGGGTTTTGGATATATTTGCTGGCTGAATCCAGCACCCTTCTTGCCACCATGCGCTGCATCTATATAGGTCTTGCAGCCATCACAAGTACTGTGTCCCATCATTTAGGAACCAGTTCACTCTTCCCTGGTGGAAGAGTGGCACAGGCACAGCCAGAGTCCCAAGGGCTCAAAAGGAAAGAGGCAGCAGAGATGTCAGCCTGCTGAGGAGCAGGTAGGTGGCAGAGCTTGTACAAATCCCTTGGTCTCTGGCACCTCTGCTGGCACACAGCTCTCCACTTCTCCACTCCTTTGCCACACGGAATCACTCTCAACTTCTTCACTTCTCCTCCTCAGAATGTATTCACAGCTAAAGGAGGCAACTGGAAACCAGTTCTGTTCCCCTGCAAAGACACATACTAACTCTGTGAGACACTCTTATTTGTGCTGCAATTCTACATTTGTTGGTTTCATCCAATAGCTTTATTAATATGACTCAATTAAAAGGACTTCAAACCAATAAAGCTCACAGCATCATGATCAAACAGGTTAGGGAGAAAGTGGCTTTCACAGGTGCCATACAGGCACAGGATGGTTTGTTTTCCTCACCAGGCAGCACAAAGGCATCCATTATCTGAGTGAGAAAACAGGGAATCAGAGGTGGGTGAGGAGCCCAGCCCTTGGCAGGTTGGGGGCCTACCACCACTCTGGGGTAAAAGTCTGCTCTCAAGGGCATTAGTGCAGCCCAAATTCACCTGCCACCATCCTCTGCTGGTGAAACATACTGATTTGTTTTTCTGTTTGCCTGTGCTCTGATTTCTCTCCTATAAATTCCATTCTAGCCAGAACTGCGGACATGCATACCCTACATTCCTTGCTGTGCTTTGGTGTGCTGGCCTTCTCTGCAGCCAAGGTAACACTCTTTTGTTTGGTTGTTCGGTTGTTTTTTCCCCTTCAACCTGGCACCACATTCAGCAAAGGATGGTGAGTGCTTTGGAAGTTACACTTTCAGGGACCAACCCTCCTGCAGCAGCGGGGAGGCTACCCTCCTGTCCTGGAGTTTCGCGTGCTGCTTGAGTAGCACCACGCTCATGGCATGTCTTGGCTTATGTCAACAGACATGCTCTCAGGATTGATTCAAGGTTGTCCAGGCCAGGGACATTGCCCATACTGGCGTTATGGATGGGTTCCCTTTGTTTTGGGTGAGGGGTTTAGTACTTAGTTGCTGGATTATTGCCACATTATTCAGTCTTGGGACAGGAAGTGGGCTCAATTTATTAAATTGCCAGAACTACCAGTGCTCCCGTGTGCTGAGGGCAACCCAGGACTATTGACTTGCATTTCTAATCGTGTTCCTCTTCAACCCAATGCGAGTTTATCTAACATTAAGTTGAGTGCTTACCTGGGGTACATGTCTATTCTTTCTGGGGAAAAAAGGAGTTTCCTGACCAGGAGGAGAAGCGGCTTTGTCTGCAGTTGTGGGAAAAGCTAGAATTATGGGAGAAAGCCCCTTTTTGTATGCTCAGAAGTTAGTGTTGGACCATAGTGTAACCTCCACCTGCTCTTAGTGAAGTACATCTACCAATAGCCTTCTGTTTCTGGTGAGGACAGTGCATGAGTTGGTACTCTTTCCTGAACCTGGTACAACCCCCACTGGATTTCACAAAATCATAGAATGTTTGGGTTGGAAAATATCTCAACTATCATCTCATTCCAGCTCCCTTGCCAGGCACAGGGACACCTTCCACCAGACCAGGTTTCTTGAAGCCCCATCCAGCCTGATCTTGAACACTTCCAGGGATGGGGCATCCACAGCTTCTCTGTGAAACCTATGCCAGTGCCTCATCACTCTCGCTGTGAAGAACTTCTTCCTTAAATATAATCTAAACCTGCACTCTTTCAGGTTAAAGCCTTTTTTCCCTTGTCCTTTGAGTTCACGTCCTTGTAAAAAGTCTCTCTCCAGCTTTCTTGTAGGCTCCCTTTAAGGTACTGGAAGGATGGTGGTGAGTGTGTGCTCTGCAGTGGGCACAGTTGCGGGCAGGATTACATCCACAAAGTCTTCAGAAAAGGTGGAGTGAGGGCAAGACAAGTGCTCTTTCCCATGCAGAGGTCTCCATCCCAGTTCCAGTGCTTGTCCCATAACCCAAGACTGCAGATTCCCATTTCCATTCCAGCCCAGGCAGCAGATGGGGACAGTTCATACAGTGAGACCTGGGCTGGTGTTTTTAATGCCTTGTTTTATCCTTTACCCAGCTCCTGCTGCTTTTGCTGGCCTGATGTATTTGTTTGTGAGGCAGAAGTACTTTGTGGGCTACCTCGGGGAGAGGACTCAGAGGTAAGCACTTGCAGAGCCTCCTTACAAAATCCAGAATGTGGTAGCAGCACAGCTGGATGCTACCACTTCCACATGCTCAGCTGCTGGCTTGTGGTGCTGCCTGCAAGAGCTGCTGGCATTGAGTAGTGCAGAAAAGGCCTACTCTTTTGGATGAATGGAGGTAGCTGTGGGAGATATCAGATGTGCAGCAGCACTGGGGTCAGAGGGCCTGCAGCTCCTGCTCACAGGACTCTCTACAAACACAGGTTTGCATGTTTGTGCCACTATTTACACAAGATTGTCCTTTTATATTATACTTATATTTTGTTTATATTAATAAAGTAAATTACACGAATGTGAAACAGAGTTGTCCCACAGCCTGTAATGGATGAGAACACATTCAAGTCCCTCTGAAAAGGCGGTTTTGTAAGTAGCAGCCTATGCTGAGAACAGAAGGCCAAATCCAGACCCAAATGGATCCTGAAAATTACATTTCAGTCTTCTCAACGGCCCAGCAAGACAGAAAAGAAATTTGCTCCCTCTCTCTCAGCCCCTGAGATCTTTTAGCTGGTCTCAACAGCTGAGTCTGAAGTCTGAGGGTTCTTGTGTGAGATGATGCACAATAACAAATTGCTTTCTCCCATTTCTGTCTCCTCAGCACTCCTGGTTACTTGTTTGGAAAGCGCATCATTTTATTCCTGTTCCTCATGTCTGTGGCTGGAATTCTCAACTACTATCTCGTCTTCTTTTTCGGAAGTGACTTTGAAATACACATTAAGACCATAACCAGCGCGATCTCTCCACTGCTGCTCATACCCTAACTCCCCACAGCACTGAGGGGGTCGGCACGCTTTGTATATCAATGCCCAGAAGCTGCTATAATTCAAGTGTTTAAGAAATGAACCCATAACCCAGTGAGATTTCTATAAGTCTCACACTTGACAAGCTCTGTAGTGTGATTTAGCCTTGCTTTCTTCTTCAGGAAAAAGATTTATTGTGAGCACTAGGCACCTCCAAGGAATGGTAACAACTTTCAGTTAATTCTTTTGAATTTTTTCCCTAAAGTGCATCTTGCAAGCTGATTGCATGACTGGAAGGGACGTTGTATGCTTGCTTCATAACTGTGTTGTACTTAGCTTTTGTCCCAAAACCCAGTGTCGTTCCTGACTGGTGGCTCCCCCAGTCACCCTCAGATGTAAAAACAGCCTTTCGCCAGCATTCCACATGCCCCTGCCCTCCCCAAGGCATGGACCAGCCTCTTCACCTACCCTTTCCCTCCGACTTGGTGATGATCAAGCTCTTGCTGTTGCAGGAGAGTGGAAAATTGGCCCCTCTCTGGTCTTACTGATAAATATTCATGTGCATAACACTCAGCACACTGATCTCATTTACACTTCAGCCTCTTTGTTCTCCCACAGCTGGGAAAAGGAGTGGTGTGTAAATGAGGAGCTGGTGTATCGCCGGTGGGGTTGGGTTTGTTTTGATTGGCTTTGTTTAATAAAACAGTCAAAAGCGATGAAATGTGTCTGCTGCCATCTTCTTTACCCAGTGTGTGATCCCAGTGCTCCATGGCTCAGCAGCTGGCTGGAGAGTGGAGCAAGGGCAGGAGCACCAGGCTCTTTGTGCAAGCTGCTGATCTCCCTGTGCACTGCCCTGGCAAGACCGAGCTCAGCAACTCCTCCTCTATGAGCACGTTCAGTGTTCTGCTTCCAGCTCTGACAATGTGCCCAAGTCCATGCTGAGGAGAGCTTTGATTAGTGGTGCAGACTGAGGCAGGCAAACAGGTCGGTGCAATCTTTTTAAGTATTGCTACCCTATGAGTGCTTAAGCTCTTAAGCCTGTCTGATTGCTGCATGCAGGATGGATAAAGCTGTATTTTATGACTCCTTCGGGAGGGAATGAGACTCCTCGCTATGTGAGAAGCAGGTTTACAGGGCTGTTCACAAAAGCAGGTGCAGAAAGCCATCTGCCTTTGTACTAAACTAAGGCTGGAGACTTTTGGTGCTGTCTCACGAGGCAAAGGTGCTTGTGCGCAGCCACTCTCCTCTGCAGCTGGCAATTCACATGCATCTTTTTCTTTTTTTTGTGTGTGCTCTACAGGAATCTTAGATGTGAAAGATTAGTAGTAGATGCATTTATTGCATGAAGATTATAAATATTCTCACTGGTTAGGATAGGTAATTAAAAAAATTAATCTAGCCTTCCAATCTATAGCTGCTGTGATACCTTATTCCCAGGCAGGGCACTCATGTTCCTTCCCTCCCATATAACACACGCCAAATACTCCTCACACCATGCTTTTCTGCCCTAGCTCTCTTCATAGCTCATGTCAGCTGCCTATCCTTGGTGGAGACCCCCTACTCTTCTGCCCCATGGTGTCAACCCATCAAGGGAAGGCAGCACCCCAGGAGGAGAGGGGTAACCCCAGTGGTCTGGAGCTACAGAGCTCTTCTGCATTGCTGGGATCAGCAAAGGCTCATGCTGCCACCGCCTTTAGCCAGTTCAAAGCAGAATAAGCTTCACCAGCACCAATCCCTGCTCTCCAGCCTGTTTGGCTTCCCTGAGGTCTGGGACTTGTTAATGGAAACCATCACTTGTGGGAGATGGCTCTCCCAGCTCTGTGTGTCCACCTTGCCAGTCTCTTCAGATGGTTAAGTCTCCCCTGGGGCTTTTTTGTCCTCTATATCAAGAAACAGCTCACTTGAACTCCTACTTTCCCCTGTTAGTATGAGAAGTGTCTCTCCACCAGCCAGCTATAAAAGGAAGAAGATTCAAGTGTCTATTTTGGGTCAGATAACCCATCAGAGCACTCTATGGCCTCTCTGTTAGACTTGATGATCCTTGTGGGTCCCTTCCAACTCAAGATATTCTGTGATTATCTGTCAACTGGATGGTTGTTTTTTACATAGTTGTGATCAGGTCATCTTTCAGAGGAACCAAAGCCCATCTTTTACTGTAATGTTCTATTTTGCAAGAATATCTACTACTTGCTTCCTCAAAACCTTTCTGATAACAAAAGAGATTAAAATGTAGGCAAAATCCAATTTCCATCTATCTGTAAATGGAAATAGTGACAGTATCAGACAAACAGGTGAAACATAAATTGATCACTATGTAAATTCTTAGTGAATGTCACACTGTGTTTTCCATATTACAGGTAGGCCTTGTGGTTGCATTTGCCTTCCCACTCTTTTCTGTGAAAGGAAGGCAGTGTCAGTGATATTTGGGCTTTTCCCACAGTTCTCAATTTTTGTTTTCAGCAGCAAAACCACCCTAATCTCGTTGGTAGAGTTGCCAGCACTTAGCACACCATCTTCTCAGAAAGCTGCACACACAGGCTCTTTGCAAGGGGGTTGGACTCAATGACCTTTAAAGGTCCTTTCCATCCCAAATCACTTTATGATTTTATGATTCTACAGATAAACATGCAAAATTACAAACACCAGTGTAAAAATGCATGCTGGGGTCACATACACAAGAACCTCTGAGCACATACTGAGCTGCATCGGACCTGGGGACATGGTTGGTGGCAGAAGTGGCAGTCCCTTCTGATGGCTCCTATTTAAGGCTGGCTTGAAAATTCCAGGGGCCAGCATGTGTGTTTGGTGCACTGCACTGCATGGCAGCTCCTGACCTGGAGCCACAGCTGCATATGAAGAGCTAAGGCTTCCCAGTTCTGCTGATCAGCAACAGTGTGGCCAGCAGGACCAGGGAAGAGATCATCCCCCTGTACTCAGCACTGATGAGACACTGGAGATCTTACTGCTTTCTACAACTATCTGAAAGGTCTCTTTTCCCAAACAGCCAAGCAATAAGACAAGAGGAAATAGCCTCAAGTTGCACCAGAGGAGATTTAGACTGGATATTAGGTAAAATTTCTTCACTGAGAGGGTGGCCAGGCATTGGAATAGGCTGCCCAGGGAAGTGGTGGAGTCATCATCCTTGGAGGTATCTAAAAGCTGCGTAGATGTGGCACTGAGAGACATGGTTTAGTGTTGGATTTTGACAGTCCGGGGATAACAACTGGACTCAATGACCTTATAAGTCTTCTCCAACCTGAATGACACTGTGATTCTATCATTGTGCTGATGCTGCAAATTGTCCCACTCTCTGTGTTGCCAGGCTGTGGGCTTTGCTTCACCAGTGGTGTCCTGGCTCATTGCCATGGGGTGCCACTGCCACACCTCATGGCTGTTCGTGCATCAAAATCCCAGGTGCACAAACATTCTGTCCATCAGTGCATATGCACAGGCATAAGTGTGTTTACTTACCACCTCTCTCTCTCTCTCTCTCTGTCTTATCTATCTATTATCTATCTATCTATCTCTCTATCTGTGTCTCTAACCATGTTGTGGGTGCTGAATCACATGAATGCTGGAGCCTGTCAGGGAAGGCAGGGAAGCAGGCTGCTCAGGCACCAGCCCTCTCGCAAGCTTGCAGGCTGTGCACATCAGAGACTGCGGAGACTGCTGGAAGCCGGGATATCGCAGGTTGCTTTTGATCTGCTGACAAAGGCCTGGAATACACGCAATATCTCTGCCACAGTAACCGCCTCTGCTTCCTTACAGCACTACAACCCTCTAGTGGAAACTCGGCCCCATCAGCACGCCAGTGCTGCTGGCCGTGGCACCAGCCGTTCCCTCAAGGTTTGAAGTCTGACAGTGATGCAAAAGCATCTACGTTTCTAAACAAGGGTATTGTTACTACTGAATGCTAGTTTTTTTTATTCTTTTAAATAGGAGACCCAGTCCTGAAGCAGGACCCCTCCCCTACCTGTGCCAAAGCAAGCAGTAGTCCCGCTTAGCACAGGATCTGAGCAAGCAGGTAAAATCTGAGTGAAATATGAAATTTCTGTGCACCAGCCACAAGGGTTTCCTGCAGTATTTGCTCGAGTCCCAGTTTCTCGGAGCTTGATAAAATCATCATGTGTGGTATCAGCTTGGTCTAAGTCACACCTCTGCCAGGTCAGCTTTCCAAATGTGTCTCTGAGGACTGGAAAAGCGATTCTGCTGGCATGGAGAAAAGACTGGCCCTGGACACCTTCTTCAACTCTCACCTGCTCCGATGTTACTTTCTTCTAGCAGAGCTGCAGGTTTAATATTCACAGAAACCTTTCCAATGCCCTGTTGGGATGGGATACTGCAAGGCACTGGGCACTGGCCCAAGGCAGTGGTGTGCCATTTGCAGATGGCACTGGGAGCAAGACCAGGCTATGCTTGGGAAATAGTCCACCCGTGATAAGTGAAAGGGCAGTAAAAACTGACAATAGTGGTAAACCATTCATTGTGAGACTTTAAGTTGGTCTCATGCCTGCTGAAGTGAGCAGGATGAGCATTCCTAGGAAAAAGCCCCTTTTTGAGGGGCTCTGCAGAGCCCAGCAGAGCCTGCCAGCATCCTTAGAGAACATGCTGAGTCCTGGGAAAGGAAAGGATGTTGTATGCCCTGATATCCCTTTGGAGCACATGGGGGACAGATACAAGCTTCACAATCCCTTTGGGTAAAGAGGACTGCAATCCCTGGAGCTGCCAGGGAGCATGCAGGACACCTCAGCTGTGGTTCCTATCAAGGCAGTTCAATACTTCAACAAGTGAGTGTGGGAATCAGCCATTTCATTGCTGACTGGCTGCAGTGGAGCAAAAGCTGCTCTTAGCAGCACTATTGTGATCCCCAAGTCCCATGGAGAGAGGAGTGGTGGACTCTGCCCTTCATTGTACCTGCCCTGGTAGAGGGAGGCTGAGGGCAAGAGAATGTCAGCTCTGCTCCATCCTGCCTGCCAGAACATCTCACTGCTTCAGCCAGCACACAGAAACACAGAAGCTGGCAAAAGTGAGATTCCTGCCCCAAAGGACGAATGGCTTTCACAGTGAGATGTTTTTCCCCTTAGAGAAGAAATAAATAACTTTTCAATTTCAGCTGCGAGGATCTTCACACTGTGAGATGATTTCAGCAGACAGAGGAGCTTCGGGGGCTTGGTGCTGGCTGCCTACTGAGCTGTTCAGATGCTGTCCTCTGGGAGCTTCCTGCTCATTCTTGGGGTAAAGGAACAAGACACCAAAGGGGCAACTGTGCCATGGGGTGCAGAGAGGAATTGGGATGTGTTTTCCACCTAAGGAAATAAAGGTGTGATGATGTTACAGTGGACTCCAACTGGCAGTTATGGCAGTGTTGTTTCTGCCATTTGGGAAATGACAGGGCCCTGCTTGTGTGCCATGACCTCTTGCAAGGTCAGGGGATGCTTTGGGAGGCTTTGGAGCAGTAGGCTGCTGCCTGCTGTGCTGCTATTTGCCACCACTTGTACAAGCATACAATTGATTTATTGTTCCTGTATTTTCCCAAGAGAGTGCCAGTGCTGCCTTCATCCCCAGATAAGTGGTTTTTGGGCTTTTGGCACAGCACTTCAGAGGGTGTCAGCCTGATCCAGCAAGAGCCCCCTTGGTCCTCTGGGATTAAACAGAACAGCATGGTATCTCCCGGCCAGATGCTTCTTGCTATTCGTTTTGCCTCAGCAAAGGAATTTCTTTCCAAAAGGCAGTGCCAGTCTTCCCACTGCCCTCAGCAGACAGGAGGGGATGATGGAAGCCCCTGACAGCAGCTGTGAGGATGCAGCTGTGTGTCCCTGTGCTCTACCACCACTGTGGGGACCACACACCTTTGCTGGTGGACAGATTTACCTCCTTCTCTCAGCCCAGGCAGCTTCAGACATAAGCCAAAGCAGGCAGCCATTTATCACAGTTGAAGCTGCAGCTCAGTCCTGAGCTATGTTTAACAATACTGAGGTTTCTTGGAGTATATCTTGCTCCACTTGCCTTCAGCAGAGGCATTGCTGAAGAGCAGAAAATAGTAGTTTTCATGGCATGACCCCACTACTCAGTTCAGCTCTGACCTAATTCCCCAAATCTCATGTGCCCACTCTCCCTGCTTCCTTCAGGATACTTCCCATGCATTCCTTTCAGTGCTTGCTTCATTCATTCACCCCTCTCTGTGTTTGTTGTCCCTTCCATATCCCTCCTAAGCAATGCACCTACTGGCAGAGCCACCTGATAAGCCATACAGGGTCCTGATCTGGCTGAAAACAACCTTTCCCCCCCCTTTACTGGCTTGTTTTTAACCTACCTCAACTCCTTGTTCCTCATTGCTGCATGTGGGGACTTTACCAGAGGTCCTTGTGAGGCTCATGGTGTGTCCCTTCTGTGTGGTGTAAATACTGTGCTGATGTATTAGTCTTGAGATGCTGCTGTGGGGCTTAGGTCTCCTTCCCCCCATTTAACCACAAATCACCACGGAGTCCCCCAGAGGCCAACCCTCCCCTCTCTCCCCTCACAGTCTCCGTAGGATTTGCACAGCATCACAGAAAACACACAGCTCAGAAAACATGACTCACCTGGCGCTCTTGGCTCGCTTGCAGCCTCTGCTGCAGATCTCTGACAGCATAGACCCTACCCATGACATACCCGTGACACTGCTCACAGATGTGAAATAGCAGCAGGAAGCTCTACCCAAGCTTGTTACGGGGCCCAAAAACCCTGCTGGTCATTGCTCATTCCACCCACGGCTGGCTTTTTTTCCTGGGCTGCTTATTTCAGAAGAGTACTTTCATTTCCCAAATAGGGTCTTTGGTTTGTAAGTTTGTGAGGGTTTTTCTGACTGAAATAGAAGGATGCAGCCCTTCTGACAGGGCTGGCAGCAGCACAGACTTGGCTCAAATTTAGAGGTTACTAATAACACATTTGCTCCAACTCCTTGGCAAAAGTCAGCCAAACTTTTCCTGTTCACACACAATTCACAAGTCCTTGGAAAGAGTATTTTATAGCAGAAACGAAAATCAGAAAGGGGGACAAACAGTGATACACTCCTACCTGTTCACAGCCCAGCCATCCCAGCGAGGTGCCCTGAGCCAGCAGGCTGTTTGCTCCCATGAGGTGACAAGTCCTCATCCCACCAGAGCCACCACTTCTCTGTGGGATTGCATGCACATCCCCAAGCCTGACATTTCTCAGATGCTGCAAGCCCAGAGCTCATGACTTATCACATTTGCACCTCAGTAACAGCTACCTCCAGTATTTCACTGTAAAATGTGTTTGGAAGAGGCTGACCTGGTTTCCAAGGTGTTGAGTGTCCTGCATCACCACTCACTCTGTGGTGGGCTGATTTGGCATGCTGAATCATCCCTTGCTTCTCTTCCCTCTTCTCTCCCAGTCCCCATGTGACTCATTCTGGTTTTCCCCTGCCCTGTGTGGTCTGAGGAGCTTTCAGATGACAGTGTACTCAATGTGCTAATTTGAAACAGCGGGATCCTGCCAGCGCTGCTTTCCCAGCACTCATCCGGCTCTGGGAACAGCATGCTGTGTGTTTGCTTCCTGTGGGATGCAGAGATACTCATCTGTAACCATGGGCATTCTAGACCCACCAACAGCTGTGTGATGCGCAGAGCTGCCCCAAGGAAACCTCCTGCACTGCTGAGGGGTTTAAAGGGATCTGGACAGGTCTCCCATGTGCTGCCACCATGCAAATTAGGAGGGTAAGTGTGTGAGGTTGCACATCACGTGAAAACACTGGCTTCATACACCACTGCGCACATTTGATATCTTGCAGGCACTGGAAGGAGATGGTTCACAACTTTGTGTGCTTATCCCAACCCTTCCTTTCCCAGTCCTGATCCCAGTGTCTCATCCTCACCTCTGCTTCAGCACCAGCACTCAGCAAATCTCTCCCTGAACCACTCCATCCCTTCAAATGGCAGAAGACCTCTCATTTCTGTGGGTGACACCTGTCTGCAGGAAGAGCCTAAGAGGCTAGATTTCTGCAAGATTAATTGCAAGGTGGGAAGTTGTGTTCATCTGTCTCTGTGCAGTGTGTTCTGCACAGTGTAGCTGAGGTTGCATTTGAAGATGCCTGAGTAGCTGTGGTGTTGAACTTGGGATCAGCGCAGGCTTACCCTGTGCAGGCTCAAATGCTGCTTTTAAATACTGCCAGAATTAATAGGAGGCCTGGGGAGTATCATTCTGTTTGCCTTGTGCTTACACTTAGTCACAGGGATCTCACTCTCAGACACCATCAGAGGTAGGTTCATGTTGACAAGCATTTTTTGGGTTGACTCAGTGCAGCTGATGTTATGTTATGTTATGTTATGTTATGATGAATTTCTGCTCCCAGCCAATTTTGCGAAGTACACCACAGCTGTCCAGCAAGGCAAGGGGAACAGAGTGGTGATGCATGCTACAAATCAATTAAGAGACACCCTGCCAAATTTCTTTGTCAAACGATTCAGCAAATGACTACAGAATGGTACAAATGGCTTTTATTAGTGAAGCATGAAAAATTCAGCACTGTAAATGAGAGAAAGATTAGTCCACAGGCCATCAAGACCATAGCTGGGCAGGGCTTGTTCTCTCCCTCCACCACCTGATGACCGTGAGTCACACACAAACCTCAAGCCTGGATGGTACCAATCTGCTCCAGGGCTTGCAATGGAGAAGTAGCAATCTCCTAACATCTCCCAGGAGAGGAGACTTCTCTGCTGGCCTAGGGCATGGCACAGTTTTTGCGCAGGAGCTTCACACAGCCGCAGCCCCAAGGGCAGTAACAGCATCAAGGTGGGTGTGAGCACTCTCTTTGAGGCTTGGGTGAAGGGACTTGTCCTGAGACTTGTGGTGATGGGAGCAGCATCCCATTGTCATCCCCAGTCCACTCGGGAGAGCTCACACAAACCTGCAGAGTCACATCCTCTGCATCCTGTGCTCACCCTCCTTCAGCAAAAATGCCACCAAATGCAGGCAGGCTCAGGGAGACACAGGGCAGATGTGTGCCTCCAGAAGAGCTTGAAAATCCAGGGCCAGCAGCTGGGAAAGTGTAGCTCGAGATAACATTTGGCAGGATCCTTAATGATTCCTCCCCTCCCTTCTGGGCTGAGAGAACACAGAGGGTGATGCAGCAATCATTTCTTCAGCACAGCCTCTGTTGCAGCTCTTTGTTATAATGAAGCTGTACCGGCACATCCCAGGAAGTCTTTGGATGTAGACAGCTTCCTAATCCTAGTTCAAACCAGTCTGCACTGGGTTTTGGCAAATGTCAGTTGGGAAACGTTTCCTACAATTTTCATTCCAAACATGTCAGTGTTTTTTACTGTTGCTAGTGTAATATATGTAATAGTATGATAGGTTTTACACTAACAAGAGATTTAACATTGATCATTGGTCCAGTTTCTAGGTCTTTCCTTATAAAACACAGCAGAAATTTGTGGGAGATTTTCTTAAGATATCCATCCCTACCGTAAGTGCGCAGTTGTGGTATAGTCCTGTCAGAACTATACAAGAGTACATAACTCATTCTTTATACTCATGATATATATGTGTGAAAATGAAATTATGACATATATCCAAAGTTCTGGGGGCAAAGTACTGCACTCAGTGTGCCAGGAGACCCTACTGATTACTTGTCGGAGTTTGTTGTTTTACCATTGGCAAAAGTCCAATGACATTGAGATTTTAGGTACAGGATTAGGTGAGCCTTGGATGGAAGGTGCAAAGAGCACTGAAACAGAGACAGTATCAGCTTCTAACAAAGGACCTCTCTGTGCAGTAGTTGTGAGGGAAGCAGAGCTGTGTCCCCTGGTCCTGGGGACCTGTCACTGTCTGGTGCTTCAAATACTGTCGTTTTGGGGTGGGGGTAAGACAAACTGAGCCAGGCTAACTCACACGCTCCTCTTCTGCCTCAGCACATATTATATCACTCAGGTTAGTGCTTTTCCAACAGGTCTCAGGATTTAGTGTCATTCATATTTGATCAGGCAGAGATCCCCAAGGAACCATTTGAATAGCAGAGGATATGAGTACAGAATATGAAGGGACCACCTGGGCCATTAAACCCAGTCCCCTCTTGTCCCTTGCAACCACATAACAGACATTTAATCCAGAAAGGTCTGGATTAAATGGAACTGCCTCCATCCCTCCTCCCCTGTGAGGCTGAAGCCTGCAACATGATATTAAAGCCATCACTGAAAGCACTTTTTTGCTGCAAAAAGGCAGAGCTCCCAGAAAATGGAAAGTCTCTGGTGTCTTTGGCCATAATATATTGCTAGGAATAACACAGTTCCTAGCAATAGCATTTCACACTGAGCCAGACTTGGCATTTCCCCAAACACTTTCTCAGCCATTCTAGAGATTTATAACCAGTAATTGCATAGCTGGATAAATAATTAGACTCTGAGGTTTTGTCTTAGCATTTTCCTTATAAATAAATCCCTTATTCACAAGCTATATTAAAATACCTGTCGGTGGTGTAATGTGCATTTCATATCACACTTGCTTATTTCCTGCCTGGGTACATTGATTTCATTTCCATTATCTGTACTTTATTTATGCAATTATCAAGCCTGTCTTTCATCAGAAATACACCTGTTCCATTTGTATAGGTGTATATCACTATGTTGGAGATGGTTCACAAATACAAACTGTTGTGGTTTCACCCCAGCCAGAAACCAAGCACCATGCAGCTTCTTGGTCACTTCTCTCTAGCCCCATGGGATGGGGAGGAGAGTTAGGGAAGGGAAAAAAAACCCTGTAGGTTGAGATAAGGACAGTTGATAATTGAATCAAAGTAAAATATAATAATAACAACAATAATGATAACAATAGAAGTAGCAATAGCAATAACAACAACAATGAAGAAAAATAGTAAAACTCAAAATAAATCGTGAGTGATGCACAATCCAATTGCTCACCACCTGCTGACCAATGTCCAGCCCATCCTTGAGCAACTATCAATCTGTTCCCTGATCAACAGCCTCCAGCTTACACTCTGGTCCTGATGTTCTGTGGTATGGAATATCCCTTTGGCCAGTTTGTGTGAGCTGTCCTGGCCATGCTCCCTCCTGAGTTAGCCTCGGATGACTTAGGGTGAGCACTACTTAACAACAACCAAAACATCGCTGTGTTACCAACATTGTTCCCATACTGACTCCAAAACTGTAACAGCACTGTACTTGCTACTAAGAAAAAAATTATCTCTATCCCAGAAAAAAAACAGGACACAAACACACATATAAAAAGAGTAACAGAAAGTGGGTCAGTGCAAGGCAGAAACCTATCATGAAATGATGGAGTCGTTCTAAATTGCATCTGATTGCCTTGGGTGAATGCTGAGATATGGCAGAGCTGTGGCAGACCGTGTTGTCCCACTGAAGGACCATTTTAAAGGAGGAGCAGTAATTCCCAAGAACAAACAAACCCTGCAGAGGAATTGTTGGTAAATGTTTAAAAGGTACTTACAGGAAGATAGAGAGAGCTATTGCAGCACTGCACTCTCACAGGACCTGGTGTTAGAAGTCATGTATTAAGCGTCTAAGAAAGTGAGGGATAAAGAAGCACAAAGATCAGCATGAGCAATATATTCACCTCTCAGAATTTTACAGTGCTCCCATTTTCATTCTTGGCTTGCCCAGAAGTTGCACAGCTACTTACAGTCAGGACAGGACAAGAGATATCAGGTTAGATTTATAAAAGGACAGGCACCCTCAGCACTGGAAATAGATGAGCATGTCACCTTCCATCAGCTTGAAGCAGATTTATGAGAAGGAGGACATGGGAGGCCATCAGGGCTGTTGCTCTCCCCCACCCTGTTCTGCTGCCTCGGGTGGCACATGCACTGCCCCTCAACAGCGCCACAGCCATATCTGGCCCCACTTTAATTTCCACCACTGTCAATCCCTGGTGGAGCTTTATCCTGCCTCCATGTCCTCACTCCCAAATTAGCCAAAATCTCTTTTGGGCAGTTTGCAGCCCACAGTAATTAGCCTTTCCTTGGGAGATGTGTGGAGGGGGGCAAGCAAGGCAATGTTGTCTGGGAGCAGACTGACTTTTGCTCAAATAGAAACATAAACTCAGGAGATACAAAAGACCCAAAAGACTGTATTTTTTCCACACTCAATTCTCCTTCCATTGCATGCCAGCTGTGTGTTGTTGTGAGCTAAAAGCAATGGAGCTGCACCAAGAGGGATGGGGAAGACATGTGACCATTACTGAATCCTACAATGAAGACTGCATATAGCCAGCATGGACCTGCATCCACCTGACCTCTCTCATGAAAACGAAACTCACTTCTGTGTCAATAAACTTGATTTCATGGTTGTGCTGGGGCAAAAGAGCAAATAAAGACACTGGCTTCTGTCCCAACATCTCATGCCTCAGCTCTGACCCTGGGCAAGGGTGACAGACAGATGATGTGCAAGATATATTTCTTAATGACACTAATTTCTCTTTGTCCACCTGAAGACCTTTAGCAGAACACTAGCAAGTTCCCATAGTAAAGCAGGTAGACAAGCACTGCTTTTCCTGTTTAATCTAATGATGGGCATATTTTGCATCACGCAATTGTAAAACAGACTAATGGGCTGAGTCAGACAAAAGCAATCTGTAAGAACTCGTTACTATTTCCTCCTAACCACATTTTTCTTTTCTCCGTTGGGCCCAAGCCTTGCAGCAAGGGTAATAGAGACACTTCTAAAAATGCACAGATGGATGCAAAATGGATATGATTCTGTTGGAATTCCACAGAAAGTGGAAGTGCTGTGGAGTCAGCAAGCCAGGCTTGTCCACACCTCTTCCTCTTGCCACCACCCCAAGCACACACTGGGCTTCGGAGTTCTCTGCAGAATTGAATGCTTTAATATTGCTGGCTGGCAGGAGGTTCACTTGGCCCTGGCTTTTCTTGAGGGGCACTGGGGAGCAGCTGCTCCCCCAGAGCCAAGACAGGACTGTCAAGCGGTCATGGTAGTTGGCTGGCTGCTGGAAGGGTGCCAGGAGTTTCAGGAAAGACATTAGTCATTCGACTGACTAGAAAAATCTTCAGTAACTGCCAAGTGCTTTCCTGGTCCTATAGGGTTTATTTGGTTGGGTTTTTGTTTGGGTTTTTTTTTCATTTCTTTGGCCTGTTGAGTTTTGGTTTTGATATTACCTTGTGAAAATAACTGATTCTATGAAACACCCCAGAGATCTTCTGCCTTTAGTGGCCAAACCTGTTCTGCCTCACTAAGCAGGCAGCTGTCCCCATGGCCCTGTGGCTGCAGCACAGCTCTTCTGCTGCACAACCCTCAGAGGCGCATCCCTCAGAGAGCAACCAGACAGACACTGCTGCCACTGCCCTGCACTCACAGAGGAGCAGAGGCATTGCTAGAAAGTCAATCTATTTACACCACTGTGTCCTTTTGTGGGTCACTTCACACTGTATGTAAAAGGGAATAAGGGGGATGAACTCATTGGTATTTATCATAAACTTTCACACAGTTTAAAGGACTTTTTGTCGAGGGCCCATGCTGGCCCATGAAGACCTGTGCAGTAAGATGTGATCAGGACAACCTGGTAGGAACAGCCAAACTGTGCCTTGATGAGGTGGCCTGTGAAACAGAAAGGCTGGAGGACACTTCATAGGGGGCTACTGTGTCTGGAGTTAGAGAATTATCCATCATAACTCACACAGAAGGTATTCCTACTGATGTTAAGCTATGTCCTCTCCAATGAAGTAGAGAAAGGGCAGAGAGGACAAGTAAAACGATCAAGGTAATGAAGCAACTTCTAAGGAGGGCTCTGGAGAGAAGGAGACTGGGGGTTATGACTGACATTTGCAAAATCATGAAGGCAGTGGCTGAGGTGATTGCAGAATGGTTATTCATCCCTAGAACTAGGGGAAGCATGCTCAAAGTAGTGGTAGATTAGTCTAAGATAGATAAAAGTGCTTCGTTGCATTTAAGGTAGCGAACCTTCCTCAGAGCCCTGTCTGAACTTTCTCATGAAAAGAGCTAGATGGACCACATGCAACACTGAACAAAAGAATGAGCCAGAAACTGAGCAGTGCATTGGTTAAAGAAGGTCAGCGTCCATTATCTCCTCTTTTATTAATCATAACCATGCATACATCTCTAGTGTATATTCATCAATAATTTTTCTATAAGCTTTGTAGGTACTCATGTATATGCCTTATTACAAGAACATATCCTCAGCCTATAATTCTTGCAAAAAAAAAAAAAGCAAAATAAGAATCAAGAGCTGTGATTAACAAGAGTGAGTAAGGCAGTGTTTAACCTAGCCAGCTAATTCTTCTTTAAATCTCTGCTGAAAGCCACAGGCAGGCTTCCAGAAAGTGAGCATTTCTTCAATATTTCCTATAATTTGAACAAGAATTCAGCTGGAGTTTTAAATTACTGAGGGAAATTGGTTCTCCTCTGTCTGGTTTCCACCAGTTCTTCCAAGTTCACACAGAAATTGAAATCAACTTCCTAAAATTTCAAAAACATGCTGTAGCCATTGGAAGTTAGTGGGAAACACCAGTGCAATTACCAACCAGCAATGGCTGACTGCAAAGGAACTGGACCTCTAGCTGCAGTGTGACCTGAGCAGTGTGAGAAGAAACAATTGCTAAATCATGTATGAGGAAGAATTCCTCATCCACCCAAGTTAGTGGCAGCCATTGGAATGGTTTGGGAACTCCACTTTTCGTTCAACCTACATGGAAAGAAATCTCGAAACTGCCAAACCACCCACCACCCCAAGTCAAACAAAAACTTAGTCAAGCCTAAAGGAAACATGTTTGCCAGAAATGTTGGTGCTTCTACCCATGCACATTTCCAGTGAAAGGCCAAGAAGCATCCTGGGGCAAGTATCCTGCCTTTTCAGTACGCTCAGTAGCTATTCCTGAACATTGTAAGAAATTTGTTGCGGGTGAGGTATGGCAGGTTGCAGGGAGCTGCAGGTGGAGCCTGGCAGAATGTGGAGAGGAGAAATTGCTGTACAGCCCGAGATGGTTACTGTGAGCATTAACCTCTAGTACCCCCATCATTGGGGACACAGCAGAGACTGCAGGTTCAATTTAACTCACTGCAGAAATCCTTCACTCTGGAAATGTTTGTTGCATGTATATTTGTTTAACAAACTTGTGGAGAAAGCTGAGAAGTGAACAGTTATCATCTCTCAGGGCTGCTCAGTCTATAATCTTTTAACAGTTATTTTGTAGCTGTGACTTTCAGGCAGAGACTAGAGCAGAGCTTCGTGAAGTGAATGTTAATACTGAACTGCTCTGGGCTTGAGAGAAAGAGAGGCAGAAATCTGGATAGTTGCAGCCTTTAGAGAGACAGCCATTTCATAGGCTGGTCCCAAATTTGTACAAATCTGGGCAGTGTCTGCAGACTTCTCTTCTGCTGAGAGCCCTGATGACACAGGCAGGAATTTCTCACAGCAGCAGGGCATCTTTCAGCAGCCTCGATGGGTGGCCTCCTCCCTCAGCTGTGATGTTTGTGGGAGGACATAGAGATCAGTCCTGGAAACTTATTGAGTGTACTATTAATCTTAAGAAAAAAGAGGTGAGGGATTATTCCTGGTCCATATCGGTTTTCTGACTCAGAGATGGCGGTCAATAAATATTCAGCTGTGGAAAGTCCACGAGCAATTAGCAGCACAAGCTGCTGAAAGTGGCAGTGCTGCAGTGAGAAATGTTTGTACACCCACAGCTTGAAAAATTAAAACTTTGGCCAGTACTTCAGCAAAGGACTTAAACTGATATACACATCAGCAAGTAGGTAAAGTGATGCAGACCAAGAATCTTGTCTCTCCCTGATGACTTCCAAAACATGAGCTTATCACACTTATCATTAAAACTAAAATATATTTTCTCAGTATATCTACATCTTAGATATGGCATCATCAATTCAAGGATTCTTCCAGCTTCCCATGAGATTTCAACCAACAGATGGCAGCAGCCCTATTCATAATGGCACCATTACTGCAGTTTTTGTTCTCAACCAGGCACATGGTCAGCAGGTTCCCTAGGATGCTCCAGACCTCACTGGATGAGCCTGGTGGTCAGAAAGGCATAAGAAATGTCCCCGTAACAGAGCAAGTGGCCATGAAACACGAAGAGTACTGACTGGCGGCACTCTTCACTGCTTTCTTAGGGACAGGATGGCTTAAATGGGACTACAGAGGCCCGAGAAAGCACAGCTGAGCTCTGTCAGAGACATTAAACACCACAGCCCCACGAGGTGCATAGCAGCTGACATTCAGCATCACTGTTTTCTCATACATGAACTCTGCATGGTTTATGTAACATTTATTTAGGCACTGCCTCCACCGTGTTTGCAAAGCAGCACTTGGCACAGAGCGGGTGTGGGTGGTCCTATCGGTCAGACACCACAAGCACTTCTCACTTCTACTGGCTCCTTGCCACTTGTCATGTAAAAGCATTTAGCCATTCACAGACTGCCAGAGGCTTTTCCCTCTGAAAAACCACTTGAAACTCGATCTCCTCACATGAAAGTTTTCTTTCTCTGAGAGCATTTACCTTTTACACCACTCTTTATTTTACACGTGTAGTTACATTGTCCATGCACATCAGTGATATAAAACCAATTTTTTGTGGTTATCCAACAGAGTCCCCACCCATCTTGTAGACATTTTGCTGTATGTGCAACATACAGCCCCAAGGCTAGAGAGAGTTTACCAAAATATTTCCTTGGCCTGCCACACCACACTGGAGAAGGGACCTAGTGGATCTGAGAAGCTGGGTACTGCAGGGCTGGCCCTGCCTGGCTGAATTCTCTCCCTTCTTCCCGATGGCATTGTGGTGGTCAGGTGCCTCTCCTGGGCACTGGGCACTGCACATCTTGTGGTGAAAGGGTAAGCATGGGAATGGACAGAAAAATGCCACTGGCAGGTGGCAGCAAAGGGGAAACTGTGGGTCTGCTGCTGAAGGGAGAAGGGGATCTAGTGACAACAGGAATGGAAGATGCTGATGTACCCAATGCCACCCTTGTCTTAGTCATTCCAACACAGCTTTCCTCCAGCAATCCCAGGCTCCTGAGACTCATGGGGATGTCTGGAGTGAAGAAGAGTTACTCTCACTGGAGGAGACCCAGTTTAGAGAACATCTAAATCAACTAGACATATAGAAGTCTGTGGGACCTGATGGGAGGCACCCATGAGTGCTGAGGGAGCCAGCTAATGTAGCTACAAGGCCACTCTCAAGTATGCTTAAAAGGTTGTGGTGACCAGAGGAAGTAACTAAGGATTGGGAGAGAGCAAATATGACTTCTAGCTTCAAGAAGAGCAAGAAAAATCTGGGGAACAACAGGCTGGTCAGCCTCACCTTAGGACCTGGAAAGATAAAGTAGTAAATAATCCTGGAAATCATTTCCAAATATATGAAGAAGAAAACCATGACTGGAAGAAGTCAGCATGATTTATGAGGGTTATGGGAGTGAAATCATGTTTGGCCAGCCCAAGAGCATTTTAAAATGAGATGACTGGTGGATGAGAAGAGAGCAGAGGCCTTTGTTTACCCTAATTTTAGTGAAGTCGTTCTCCACAGACAAACTGATGAAGTTCAAGCTAGGTATGTGAGTGCTAAGCCGGACTGAAAGCCAGCTGAACTGCTGAGTTCAGAGGACTGTGACTGGTGACACGATGTCCTGCCAGAGGCCAGGCCCTAGTGCAGTACTCCAGGGTCCCTATTGGGACCAATATCATTTAACAACTCCATTAATGAACTTGGTGATGGGACAGAGTGCACCCTCAGCAAGTTTGCAGAGGATAGAGAATGGGGATGAGGGTTTGATGCACCAGCTGGTTGTGCTGCCGTTTAGGGGCACCTCAAAAGATGAAGAAATGAGATGGCAGGGATCTCACCAAGTTCAGCAAAGAGAAGGGAAAAGATTTGCCCCTTGGGAGGCGTAATGGTAATGCTCCCACACTGGGGAGCAGCCAGCTGGAAGGATATTTGCAGAGAAGGACTGAGGATCTTGGGGACACCTAGCTGACCATAAGCCAGTGGTGTATCCTTGTGAGAAAGTTGGCCAACCTCCTCCTGGGCTACATGAGGAAGAGTGTCACTGGTAGGTCTATGGAGGTGAACATTCCTGTCTGCTTAGCCCTGGTGAGACACAGCTGGGGTACTGTTTCTCAGTCTGGGGTCCTCAGTACAAGGGATATGTGGACATTCTGGACAGAGTCCCTTGAAGCACCAGCAAGGTAATTAACAGATTGGAGCACTTGGCATATGAGGAAATGCAGAAGGATCTTGGAGTGTTAAGCCCAGAGAAGGGAAGGCTCAGGGGAACCTTATAAACATATACCTGAGGTTGGGAGACAGTAAAGAAGACAAAGACAGACTTTTGTTATTGGTGCTAAATGAATGGTTGGGAGGTAATTAGAACAACTGTAAATACAGAAAATACTCTTTTTTTACTCTACACGTGATCCAGCACTGGAACAGGTTGCTCTGACAGGCTGTAGTCACTGTCCCTGGAGGTATTCAAAATCCATCCGGAGGTGGTCCTGGGAGGCCATCTCTAGGTGGCCTTGCCTGAGCAAGGCAAGGGCTCAAGCTAGATAATCTCCAGGTTCCTTCCATCCTCAGACATTCTATGAGTGTTGTATTCTTTAAATAACCTTGTTTTAAAATTAAGTCAAATGCATATTTTTCCTGAAGTGAGAGCTGAAGCCAAGGAATGACACAGAAAGATGAATCAGTGGAATCTTATGATTTCAGAAAATGTTTTCTGTGATTTCTCTCTTCCTTAAAGTTACTGTGTGACTGAGCCTTGTTCTTAACTTTATTCTTTGGAAACTGAAAGCCTGCTTAATTCCAATCCACATAAAAGTCAACCCTGCCAATACCCCGGACACCAGACCAATAACCTTCTTCCTCCATCACCGTTTGGGCTAAATAAAATACACTAGGCATCTTAATTAGGTATGTGCAGTCATCTTGGAAGGCACACAGAAAATGACCTAATCCATAATTAGCTCACCGAGTCTGGATTCTGTGGGAATTTTCTTACGCTCTCAATTTTGCTGCATACGTTAGTGTACCTCTGCGAAAAACCCCTGAGGCTGACAAGAATACACAAGCACACCCACGACTGCACTGTCCTTGTCCTTCTGCTCTTACCGCTGGTCTGTGTTTTGTCCCTGTGGTGCCCCATCCAGGGACCTTTCTGGAGCTCTGCTCATGAGTATCCCAGGCACAATAGGGCCCTCTTGACTCTGCTGCACATAAATACATCAGATTGCTGCTCTCCGTCTCATTTATGCAATCCCTAGGGGAGCACTAGCGGTGCTTGCCTCAGAAGAAGGATAAGAGAAAGCTTACCTTACCAGCCCTCCCTCAAGGGCCAGGTACAACTCCCACCAGCCCTCCCTCAAGGGCCAGGTACAACTCCCACCTTGGCACTGAGAGGAGGACAGTGCTCGATGGCCATCACAGAGCCTGTCTGTCTGTACCGGGAAGGAGGGAGCCAGGGATATGCACGGCTGTGATGTTCACAGGGAAGGTGACAGCAGGGCTCACAGTCACAGTCACGGTACTCAAAAAGAAATGGGTACACAGTCACAGTACTCAAAGAGAAATGTGCAGCCCTAGAAGATGTTTCACTCTTTTGAGCAAAATCAAGGCAAAAATAAATCAAAATAAACTTTCCAGCTGCTACAGGGTCACTGAAATGCAGCCAAGCTATAAGAAAAGCAAGTCATGCACAGTGCATAGCTCATTTCCCCCTCTGTATGTTAACCAGAGAAGGTCACAGCAATCATATTTAATAAAAGGTTTCCCTTATTTCCTGGCACTAGCTCCGAGCAATTGGCCATAAGGGCTGCTTTCAAATCACTCCTCAGTTATTCTGTCTCTTTTCTACTCAGTATTCCTTGAGGCCCTTGCAGCCAAGTAGATTATCTCTCCCAGGTTTTTTTAATGATAAGATTATATTAATTTAGCTCAGATTTCAACCAACACATATCATAAGACTCCATGAGTTGTATATTAGCATGGGAACTTCAAATACGCAATAATCAATATATATTACATTCAAATAAAGTCTCAGGAGGGAAGCTTCAAGTGCCAGTTTAATTCTACTGGTTTTTTAAAAGTCTGATCATGGTATGAAAATAAGTCACTGGGAGAGACTCTCCCCACACTGATGAACTGTTTCACTGTTCTCTCCTAATGATACCTTCTGGTTTTTTTTCTTTGACAGCTATTCTGAACATCTGGTTTGATTATCAGCAGATCTTTTAGGCACTAGTCCTGGCTGAAAATGATCTGTGTGGTGCAAGCATTTCATGCACACAGAGAACTGCTGAGAACACAGCCACTTCTCAATACCTGTTGAGCCACATTACCTGTGGCTGCATCCATCTTTCCCAGATGCAACCACACTGCCCGTGTGCCCAGCCTAGCTATGGACTCTCCTGCAGCACTGCCTGCAGGATGATCATGCCAGCCTCTTCTCAGAATGGCAGCAGGATCCACAGGCACCTTCTTATCTGGAACCCCCACCTTTGGGGTCTTCAGCAGGGCTGCTGCTCTGTGAGGGCTAGGCAGTGCCAGCAGGCCTGCAGAGCCGAGTTAATGCCCACAGAGAATGACTCAGGCAGCACAGCTGTCACTGCCACCCACCCAAGGAGCTGAGAGCCCTGGCAGGGGAGAGTGAGCTGCAGCTTGTCCTCAAAACAGCGCTCGCAGGGAGTCCATGGTCATGCATAGGCCACCAACACGGGCTCCTCAGGACTCTGGCCATGCATGAGCCTCAGCCACAAGTGACAGTAATCTTGGGGCAGCCTGGTCATGGTTGGGTTGAGATACTGGACACAGAGAGGGCATCTGCAAAAGGAAGGGAACCCGACAGACATTTCCCAAGCCAGTACCCTCCTGCTGGCAGATGCCTGCTGGGAAACACCCAGCTCAGTGTCCCCGGGAGCTGAAGGGCCCTACACAGGGAGGTCCGTGACACTCCAGACCCATCTACCAGGACAGGTCCTGAATAGCCAGGGCCTCCTAACTCTTAGTGCCCTGGCTTCACTGGTACAGCTCAATCCTAAAGCAGCCCATGGACTGGAGGAATTTCTGCTCCCCCTTTCTCAGCCTCTTTTGCATATTATTAGTCGAAAAACACCCAAAAGTCTGTCTTTCAAGTCAGTTTAGGAGCAGCAGAGTTTTGAGAGCTGGATGCTCCCTGGGAATCTCTGAGGGCAGGGTGTGAGAGAAGGAAGACAACCCCTTATGTGTCTGTCTCTGCACTTCCCCATCATCAGGCTGTCTAGATCCCATGTACACCCTTCTTGCTTGGAAGATTTTAGTGGGAACCATGATTCAGCAGCCAAAGTCTGCAGACATCAGCCTTCCTGTGCTGCTGGTCTCCATCTTTCATCCCTGCTGCCTACACCCAGCAGCCAAAGTTTCACCCTAGCCCTCCCATGTGTGGTCCTCACTGCTGTTGACCCCATGTCAGCTCCCATCCTGCCTGTGCTCAGAACACTCTCTCTTGCTCATACACCTATCTCCTGCAGCTCACGTGTTGTATCTTGCAAATGAACACCATGTGCACCAGGAATTTTAATAGAAGTTAGTCAGTGGAAGAGATTGGAAGATGCCTTCACACTCTTCACACCCTAAGGAACGCTAAAATATTTCAGGAATTAATTAAATGCTTGCCCATTGTTTTATCTTTGACATCAGGTTCAGCAGCTAAGATTGATCACAAAGATTGTGGCTTTTTATTGGGAAGCTGCACTCAGAGGTGGAAAACTGGGAAATGGCATGGCTACAGCACAAGAAAGTGCTGAGAATCTTAGTGCCCAAGGAACAAGAAAGCAGGGTAGGGGAAAACCAGCAGGTAAAACACTCCCGTTACTGAAGTCAGCTAGAAACAGTTCTTAGTAGGATGTTTCCAAGAAGGGTCATTCCTGACTCATCTGAGATGGGGATCCATGCAAGCAAGTCAGTAAGTGTCATAGCAATGCCTTCAATCTCAACTGGAAAAGCAGCAGCACGACAACAAAGCCTTTAGTGCACATATCCCTCTGAAATTCAAGCACACTCTGCAGGATGATAAGCAAAGTGATAGAGCCCAAACTGCTCTAAGTTTCTGAAAAAGAATTTAAATATTCACACAGACAATAGGAACAGAGTTTAGGCAGAAATACGATATTACAATTTAATATTTCTTGACACTACTAAACACTCTTACTCGACTTCAGGCCACAACAGGACAGCTGAAATCACTGTCTCCCACAGCCTTCAGTTTTAAGAGATAGTGCAGTGAGAAAATGCTAACAACACTCAGGTGTGTTATTTTCCAAGATGTGCTAGTCAACATATTTTTTTCTACAACAGAAAGATTTTGGAAATAGGAGGGACCTTGCAGAATACCTTGGCAGAGCAAATAACTTTGAACTGATACATCTGAAATTTGGGGATGTATGAACACAAGTAGGTTTATGGAACAACAGTGCCATTAATTCCAGAAGGATATGTTTCAATAAAATGAGGAATTAATGCTTTTAAGAACTAAGGGTCTTGACTGTGGAAAAGACTGGCAGTATCTTTACTATAAAGAAATAAAATCTGGGTGCATTACCTATGATGAGTTTTTGTTCTAAGCAAAAGGGAGATCACTGTGGTCAACTGGATGAAAAGTTACTTTAAAAACAACCACCAGGAGCAAGCAAAGAACCTATTTAGAGTGAAAGGAAAACATGGACAAACAAAATATGCCTTTTCTTCTTGGTTAAGAAGTGCTGGGAAGAAATGAGCATTGACAAATATCAAAGTGAATTAGAAACAGAACAACAAAACAATAAAAATATGGCAAAAAGCTCTTAGAGCAAAGGGAGCTTCTTACAATACGTACAAACTAAAGACTAGAGACTACCCTTGTATAGCACCCAAAACTAACACCGATTTATAGGCATGTGTTGAGAAACTATCTGGAATACAGTGTACAATTCCCACAGATCAGTTCCAGCGAATCTCTGAAGTGAAGCAAATACAGAGTATAAATACAAAGACAGAGAAGGGCTTTTCTAAATGGGAAACTAGCCGCCAAAGAAACCCAGCTGGATATCAGAGGGCAGCAGAAGGATCCTATAATACTTTTTCAGAAAAGGCAATGAGAAAAAGTAGGTCAAGTAATTTTGAACCTAGCTCATGCAAATCTGTTCGAAGTACTCCTGAAGGTGACATTACTGTAGACAGTGCATTTCTGGTGTCAGCAAGGGCAAAGCACTGGTTGCAACAGACCAGGGAGTATGATCAAAGCAAATAAACTTAAGCAAACTGATTGTAAGGAGGCTCATCTCCAGTAAAACAAACACTATATTCTCTCTTAAACACTTTCACTACATGTCAGATAAACCTATTGTGTTGATACTTTTTTTTAATTGAAGTATTTCAGCCCAATGAGCAAAACACAAAAAAATCTTGGACTCATGAAAGAGATGTTAAGTGGTTTCACGCACCATGTCAATACAACCTGGTTGCTGACTTCTATGAAGATGACCTCTTGAAAACAGAGAAAGTATTGGTTTGGTCTGATGAATTTAACCAAAAAAAAAAGTCTTATCTGCAGTGATTTTTTTTGTTTACATTTTTCCAAGATTTATGTATGCTAAGTACAAATGTTGCTAGGTTTTCAGCTCAGTTTTCCTGCATTGTTCTTAGTAATTGTTTGCAACACTGTGAATTCGAAGGCATTCCATTTCTCTAAATAGTTATTTTGTTCACTGATAATGGAAATATCTTGAACCCTTCCTTTGCACTATTATCAAAATAACCGAGAAAGAAGAGGGAAAAATCCTAAGCTGAGCCTCATCTCAGCACCTGGGCTGTGTCCTTGATATTGCTAGGGTAAAGCCATTGCAGAAAAGCCTGTCCCACCTGAATGGTGCCCTACATGTTTCTGATCTCTGTGAGGCTGCCTAGCTCCGTGGACCACGGATTTGCCCAGGCTTCCCCTGGGACTGGGACAGTAGATCTTGTTATTACTCTTGCAGCTCTGCACGGATTAATGCCACATGGCCCATCAGGACAAATCTGATCCTGATTAAGGCTAAATACCCAGTTTCCCTTCTATAAGACTATCCTAAGCACATCAGGATATTTGGTCTGACTTTATGCTTCAACCAATCTTCTGATGTGTTATGGAAGGACAAGCGATGTCTTTTCTGGCATGAAATTTCAGTGCCTGACAGCAAACCCTGTCAGGTGTGAAGTGTGCACTCTCACCAGGGTGGGTGGACACTGCCTTTATTCCTTGTGTTATATGGCTGCAGGAGTTTTGATTCATTATTGGGCCATTTAAACCCAGATTTACGTCTCTTAGAGCTGCAGCACTGCTCTAATTAACATGGTGTGACTGTGTTTTATCCGCCTCTCCACCAACACATCATGATGTTTGGCAGGAAGGATGTTCCTCTCTTCAGGAATCTGATTAAGAACAACAGTTCTGTCCTGGAAGGCACAGTGGGCTCTTTTCTGCCCTGAATTGAGCAGCACTTTCCCTGTGCTCCCCTCATTACCCTGTGGCACTACTGGCAGTAGTGCCAGAGCTAAGCCCCAGCTTGGCATCACAGCAATACTGGGGGAGGAAGTAATGAATGGGAGAGCTCAGCTCTACCTCAGCCACAGACAAGAAAGTCAGGTGGGCAGCATAGCAGAAAGGCAGGCTAGGGAGAAAGTCTGTCATGCGTTTTCAGACTAATTTAGTTTGTCCTTGGTTGTCATTGCAATGCCTTCCACACTCATTTAAAAATACATTTCTGCAGGCTGAGAAGCAACTAAAGTGGAACGGCATAGTCTGCTATGCTGCAGGAGGCAGGACAATAGGAACATATCCAGTTTTTCTTCTTTCCCAGAGGTGCTCCTGGAGCTGCAGATTTGCTCTTGGCCAACAGGACACAACTCCAGAGCTGCCAGTGCTTTGGCGCTGTGCCCACTCCAGCTTCCCTGTGCTTGGTGTCCCCAGCTGCTGCAGGGGCAGCCAGGGGTTTGCTGACAAACCACCTTGTCCTGCTCTTGGCCCCATCTCATGCATGATTTGGTTGCCTTCAGTTAAAAACTCTGCTTACATAAGTAATACTAAAACCAGGCTTTTCAAGGGGTTTTAGCTTCATTACGTCCTTAAGGTACTTTAGCTCCTAGAAAGAGTAGTTCTTTTTATAAAACCACAACATAATAGTGAAGTACTCCAGACTTCAGCTCATGTATCACAAGTTCCTTAAAATCCAGCTATGTTTAGAAAGAAAATTTTCAGTTATTTAACATTAGAAAGAAAAAAAATTAGAAGCGCAAGTTTTTCTGCATGAACGGTCTGTGGATGTTGGTTGATGTTCAAAATCGTCTTTCTGAAATGTTTAATGTGAATTCTTGGTGATGTTGTTTTGCTTCTGTCACATATGCTCCATCTGCAAGATTTGAATCACTCTTGAAGGAAACAGGAGGATCTCCATGGCGACAAACTCCTGTGGTCTGAAAAAAAGATTACAATATTTTCTCTATATTCTTATATTTTTATTTTGTGATTCCTCCCCCCCCCCAAGACGAGTTAACAATGATATACATATAAGAGCATGGTTTGTATATATGTTCAGTATAAACAAAATCTTCTTGAATGTTCAAAGAATCTGTCCTCTCTTATGTACGCCTAAAAAAAGTTATCAGCATGCTGCTATGTAGTGAGAACTCTGCAGGAGGGATTCGTGAACAAAAACTGCTGCAGTCTCACCCACATGAGAGCTCCAGAGCTGGAGAATGTTGTTTTCTTAGCCTTCCCTTATGAAAAATTAACACAGAAACATCTCTCTTGTAGATCCTACCAAGATGAAAACACACAGCAGTCTGTGTGCTTATACACTCTAGTGAATGATGCCTGAGAGGCTGCTCTGAGCAAGCAGAGCAGAGGGGATCCCCTTGAAGGGGGCCAGGCTTTGTCCCCCACTATGATGACAGCAACACTCAGAGGTTCTTCTTATTCCCATGACCCACTGTGCAAAGAAGGAAATGGAACATTTCTCCCAAAGGCTTCACATTCCTAGTTACAGACTTTGAGCCGTTTTTCTCAAATCACAGAAAATTGTAGAAGACAGAATATCCATCAAAGTTAGGATGAAAAAAACATCCAGCCTCTTGTACTTTGCACCATCTTGGTCTCAAAACCACCATGGGATTGAACTGTGATCTTAGCACAGGTTCAACTTATATTATGTAAGCAAAGTAATTCTAGCTGTTACCTTGTTGTTGGTACATTGTACAATCTGCGTGAATAAAACTATATGGGCTTTTAACTGGAAGATTTTATGGTGCAAAATGGCTGGCGAAGAAAGCCCAATTGTGTTTTGCTCTTCCAACAGTCTGTATTCACATTGATCCTGTTAAAAAAATTACAGGATTCCCTGTAAGATAGCAGCCAGCTGAGCTTATGCATTTTCTTGGTCCTAGCACATTAAATAGCAAATTCATTTATGTTAAAGCTTCTTGTAAAATATTCCAGATCATGATTTTTCAGTAAATTGCTTTTCATGCGAAGTCTTTTCGGTTTCTGTAATTATGATAGGGTACACACACAGCCAGTTCCATAAGAAAATAGCCTCGGCTTCCCCTAATCTTATACAGGTTTTATAAGAGAACATTTATATTTGTTCAGTAGGGTAGCTCCTGATTTATACAAATTTGTAATTGAGAGAAAAAAGTAAGAAAAAGGACCACAGAATTAAAAGGGCCATGTTTTAACCACAGCTAGCACCTAAGCCCCAGCAGCTGCTCACTTGCTACCACAGTGGGATGGAGGGAGAGAATCTTAATGGTAAAGGGGATGAAATCTTGTGGGTTAAGATGAAGACAGTTTATTAGATAGAGAAAAACTGTGCATGCAAGCAAAGAAAAACAAAACAAGGAGTTAATTTGCTGCTTTCCATGGTCAGAGAGGTGTTCAGTCTTCTCCAGAAAGCCGGGCTCCATCACAGTGACTTAGGAAGACAAGAGCCATGACTCTTAACATCCTCCCCTGCCTTCAACTTCTCCCAGCTTTATATGCTAAGCATGATGCCACATGTTCTGGGAAATCCTTTTGGTCAGCTGGGGGCAGCTGTCCCTGCTGTGTCCTTTCCCAGCCCATTGTGCACTCCCAACCCATTTGCTGGTGGGATGGGATGAGGAGCAGAAAAGATGCTGTGTAAGACCTACTCAGCAACAACTAAAACATCCCTATGTTATCAACTCTGTTTCCAGTACAAAACCAAAACACAGCTCCATACCAGATATGTGAAGACAATTAACTCTAGCCCCAGATAAAGTCAGCACAATAGGATAGGGTTTTTTAAACTTTGAATGCCAGGGGAAAAAAAAAATTTCTGGAACAAATCAGCAATTTGTAAACATGAAAATGAGTAAGAGATAAAATGAACTTGTCAAGGACAATCTGTCAAATTAATCCACATCATCTGCGTGATAGGTCTTGTGAGTAAAGGAGAAACATAAGAAACATAAGTTATACATCTAGAATTCAGCAAGATCTCTGCTGTCTGATGTGAAGCTTTCATTGGCAGGAGAGGAAAACATGGACTAAATGAAATTGTGACTAAAAGGTGTAAAAATAATTAGATCACGTATCGGCCTGAAATTGAAAAGATTAACTCATCTAATGAGTGGATATATTGACTGTAGGACATCTGCTGCCTGTCCTGAACTGAAGTCCATTGTGTTCTTTCATTAGTAATTGACAGCAGCATCAAGCACTCACCCAACAAACCCGCCTGGCAGAAAAGGCAGGTTGCAGTTGTGGCCATTTGAATCACTTTCTAGACTATGCTGATGGTACCAAGTAATCTCCATCGACTGTAATAAGAGCTGAGATTCCTGTCTCACACATAGACCTCCACATTTTTTTCTTAGTTAAGAGTGAATTTAGTGAATGGTATTTCAGCCAATTTTTAAATAAGTTATTTTTGACTTTCAGTAGTCTAGGTCCAATAGCAAACTATGAAAGAGAAGTAGGAGTTTTGCCCTACCCTTCATGATGGAAGAGGCCTTCAAGTTCTTGGGCACAAAATTCCTTCATTTGGTTCATTTTATGGTTCTACTGTTAGTGACAAATGGAAAATATTAGCTCCTGTTACCTGTTTTCTCCCCATTATCACCAAGCACCTCACAGATAGGGTTAGGTAATCTGCCTTTCTCCAGACACTTAAATAGAGACAACAGATACAAGCAAAATCAGTGCAAAACTGAGAGCAAGACCACATGACTTGTCATACCCACCCACCAAGTCTTGCTGTCCTGTGACAAATTTTAACTGCAAATTGTCTTTTTACTGTTCTAATAGAAATCTGCATAATTTAATGGAGGCATGAGGCACCAAAACACAGAAGCAATAAAGAGAAAAGGGTACAGAAAAAGAAAAACTTGTAAACTACTGCATGTGTATTCAAAGTACTGTTGTCTCTCACTTCTCATTGGGGATTCCTACTCTGGATACTTTACTTAGGCATGTTTGGGATCAGATCATGTTAAATGGAAAAGACTCGAAGTCTCCTTTCCCCCTTTCATTATATAGGACTTGATCTCATTGTGCGAATGTTTGACCCCCAAAAGGAGCAGAATCAGACAAGAAGATAACAGTCCTTCTGCCATTATTAAAGCCTTCATGTTTATTAACATCACAGTGGGGAAAAAGCACAAAAATGGAGGCTTCCAGCCAAGAAAAATATATTATAGAATACTGTGAATTTGTGAGTAATGAGATGTATGATCCAGCATCACTCAGCTTTCTCATTTCCAAATTGCAATGAGAACTGAAATTGCCCATTTTCCCGTCATTTACCGAGGGTTAACAAAAAGAATCATTCTTTCTCACACTCTGCTCCCTTGAGAATTTCTAAGTCATGTGATTTTGCCATTGTGGCCCTTTCTGCTTTCAGAAGTGTCTCTGGAAAAATGTCTATTGTCCCCAAATGCCTGTTAATTGTGCTCAGTTTACTATGAAATCATTGTTTTTTCTTCTAATGGCTTCTCTTGCAAATCAGAGATCAGCTCAACCGTCTGAGCTCACGCTTTCTTGCACATTAACAACAGTGAAGAAGGAAGCTAAATTATGCCCATAGTTATTGCAGGCAGTCATTATCTTCCAGCTAATCTCAGAGTAATGTCATTGGAATCCCGTTATCTTCAGCAGTAGAGATTAGGCTCATTTAAGCAGTTATTTTCCATCAAGTTTCTCCTCTACCAGGTACTGAAGCTGCAGGGCTAATATACAGTGTTAACAACTTTCCAACACAGCTTGGATTCAGTGCTTCAGTGAAGTGCTCCTTTTGTTGGCTTCATTGACAGTGCACGTGTGTGCTCAGAAGTGGGGTGTTGACAGCAATGCAAGCAGACAAAATTAATTTGCATCGAACTTCTGCAGTGTAGAAGTATCTGGTTTAAAGATGGTCAATACAAGCCACCACTGAACAGATCAAAACTGACCATGAGCAAGGCCAGAAACTGGAGCTCTTACAGTTAGACCAGTGAGGCGCTGGCACAGGTTTTTTTTAGAAAAATGAGGTGTTGAAGTGGGAGTAACCCAGATGTAACCCTGCTCCTTCATGAGGGCTGCAAGAATGTAGTGCTCTAGCCTGCTGTCCAGCAACAGATAACCTCCAAAAGTGACTCCCAATAGGAAAAATGCCTGTGCATGCATGGAGATTCCCACCCCCAAACCACCTGCCTGCACCTCCCAGCCCTCGGCTGCAGGCCTCCTGGGACAATGCTGGAGCTGCAGCAGGAAAGGGTACACTGCTCACCACTAAATACTTTCCTTTTTTTAATTAAATTGCTGTTTCATCTGAGCTGGTAATTTACACTCCTAAATTATATATCCCAATTAAATAAAAAAGAAAAACTAAAGTAACTACAAATTGATGTGAAAACTAGACGAGTCAGCAGAACCTAAAGCCTATGATACATTTTTAACATTTCAGTGTGCACACAAAAGCTATAAATGTATCTCTAAAAAACTCCAACCTCTGCTGTAACAGAAACGTGTTCATAAATGATCAGAAAAGTTGTAATTGGGTATTTAGGCATTTGCAGACTGTTTTTGACCCAGACCACCCAATTTCCTCTCCTTCACCCATAATTTTTTTCAGCCGTAATTTAAATTCCTACTCCCTGCAAGACCCACGAGGTGCTATGGCATTAGCTACAGCTTTACTCAAGGCACCTGCCAGTTTGTCAAACCAAAGCTGGGTGAAACGTACTGCCAAGACATGTCCAATAGCTCAATCAGTCTATCAGTCACATTAAATTGTAGTCCTTGAGCATGAATGGTTGGATGTTTCAAGAACAGTATTGACACTTCTGTGTCTGAGTAAATTTAGCCATAATTTAGTTTTTCTGGAGTTAAATTTCTCCATTTTTTCCCGTTACAAACAGAAGTTTACATATGACGTGTATTCTCAGTCTAAAACATTACCCTTGCTACTTCTACCACAGGTCAAAACTGTGCTTGCTTGACTAGTACCTGGGAAACCTCTGGATCAGGGAGATTGTGCGGAAGGGAAGGAAAAATCCTGCTAGTCTCCAAGGCAGCTGAAGTATGTAAGATGGGAAACCCACCCCTCTTTAACGTGCTTTCTGTGAAAGCTCAGAAAACTCCTTCTCAGGTTAATTTTGCACACTTCCAGAGGTCACTAATGGATGTGAACACTGATGTTTTCTCTGGCAGCTGCAAATAGGGGATCATGCATGAAGTCTTACTGGAGCCAGCTGCAGGCCATGTGGTTTAGCTGAGCAATTGAAATACCTGGGTAATGTACTCTGTACAATGACTGCATCTTCTTACCACCTCATAATCTTGAGGCTTTCCAACAGCAGAATCTCTGTTCTGGCTTCTGAACACAACCAAAGAGCAACCATTCATTAAAAGACTTGTTAAGTTGACTAGAATATTTTCAGTGTTGTGGAATAGCTTTCAAGCTAAAAAATCAATGAAGCCTTTCCAAATGTCCATAAATCACCTTGAAATACTTCTCAATAATTCAAACTCCTGCCCAACTCTGTTGAAGCCAACAACATTAAGCAGGCATGGCTACAAGACAGAGCTCAGCAAAGGACACCAGCCAAGGGGGAATTTTAGGAAGAACAACAGAAGTCTGAGTAGGTCTCACAAGCAAAACAGTCCACGGTAGCCCTGGGACACTTCCAGCAGAAAACCTCCTGCAGAAATAATTTTTAAAAGATCACTTGAAATTTTACCAGTAGAGGGAAACAGAGCACCTCTGCTGCAACCTGCTCAGAGATACAGGGCTGCCACTATTTCTCTGATGATGAGCTGTTCTCCTGGTTACCCGCTTGCATCCCGGAGCTGCACACTTGCATGCAGGCAGCCCCATGCCTGGGGACAGCCGTGGGCCCTGCCCTGGCCACACCATCTGCTCAGGTCAGAGGATGAGCAACGCCTATATCCTCTTGCTGCCCAGGCTTTTCTCTTCCTGAAACTGGAATTGTTTGGCCTAGATATGTAAATGAAATTTTCAAAGTTTGTTTCATGAAGTTAGGTTGCTAAATATCCATTAAAGCACATAAATACAAGTAGCTTAATCTTCAGAGCTGTTACATACCTATATGCCTTAATGGAATTTGTGGCTTCTTAGCACTTCTGAAAATCTGGCTCCTAAATGTGTACTTCATCACTCCTGCTTGGCATTAGGATCCTGCCTAGAGAGACAGAGTTGTCTGGAGCAGGGTAGGTTGATACGTTTTCCTCAATCTGTCATGAAATATTTAAATGCTTTTCTATTAAACCTTTAGTTACTCTTTTCACTTGCTCTTCAGACTCTGCTCTTTTCATAGATGTGATTTGTGGTGTACAAGTGTAGATAAAAAGGTATTATATCTGTGTCTTGTACGGTATGACCATAGCAGTAGTTCCTTGCAAGCAATGATGCCATGAAGTCTCAAAGGGAAGAATAATTTCTTGGCTTCCCTAGATTGGACCGTGTCTTTGGTAGCTGGATAGAAATAGCATGGTCAGAGGGATTTTCTACCCATGTAAATGTACATGCAATTTGTGCTTCATCACCCATCCCAGTTCCTCTTCTATGTCCATGTTCTGCAGTGGCACCTTCATGTCCTGAAAAATTGTTTCTGTTAGCAGTGGTAAAGAAGGGAAGCTGGCAGGCTGTGTTTTAAATCTGCCATCATTAGTGCAGCAGTTACACAGAGCTAGGTCAGGCCAGTTGTTTTAACCTACAACAACTTGCTAATAACTTTTAAAGTGGATTTCATTTCCTGAAGTCACACAGTAGGGAGGAAGAGTGGGAGGTCAGGGGTCGGGGTCTCCCATCACCAAAGTGAGGTGAGGTTCTGCCTTTGGCCAGAACATGTCAAACAGTGACACTCGCTCCAGGTTGGAGCCAGGATGTGACTGTGGTGGGCATCCATCACAGTCTTAAAGGCACGTCTGGATCCTGAAAGGCCTTGAAGGCGCTCCTGGATCCTGAAACTGAGAGGGCTCCTTGAAGAGACCTAAACATGCAGCCACTTATCTGCACACACAAAGGCAACAGCCTAAATTGATGTTTTAATTCCTGAAAGCCAGAGTCTCACAGCAAAGTGGTTAAGAAGTGTGAGTCACCGTAAGTGGAGCCCTTACTGGTTCAGTTTCACTGTTGAGTAGCCCCATGCCCATTAATATGTTCTTCTTCTCAAAGGAGTCAATATTCTACAACCATTCAATAGCAATTAAAAAGTGTCTCATTAAGAGGATTATCATTCTCTAGATTATTTTTTCCAAGAATCTAGGTTATTTTGGAGTTTAGTCTTGCCACTAAAATTTTCTTGCATTGAGAAACTGGTCTTACAGAGAACCATTGAGGAATTACTGGAAATGAGAGAGTCTAGAAGTGTTGCACAGGAAATGTGTGTTTTTTCAGTTGTGCTTTTACACATTTGTCAATGAAAGGTGTAGATGTAGCACCACATCAGTATTTTATGGACAAGTATCTTTATTTTTACTCTTTCTTATAAACTATATCATTATAATAATCACTGCTTATCATGATAAGCTTGTACATTGCTGGAAAAATGTTGAACAAATGATACAGCACATGAAATTATCAGTATAATTTGTTTCAAAGTGAGAGTAGCAGGCTGTTTCAGTATTGGCATTTTTACAGGCTTTTTTTCTGTGGTTTTGTTCTGTTCGGCTTTAATAACAGTCTGTGCTGGAGTGATAGAAATAGTTACAACCTTTTTTCAGAGTGAACTATAAGGTACAAGTAAAATACAACAGATAGGATTATATTAAATTGCCTCAGTCATCAACCCTTTTCTTCTGCCTGTTATCTTTTACATTTAAGGCATTGCTTATTTGATTCATTTTTGCATCTTATTTGTTGAGAGGGGAAAAGAAGAAAGCTTTCTTACGCTTCACTCATTTCAGCTGATCTTTTTTGTAAAGAATTATTGGATTATCTAAAAATAAATTTGGTATTGACAGTGGCTGTTCTATAACATGAATTAGGTAACAGAAATCATAACATTGGATTAAAAATGATTTCTTCCAAATCACTTAGTCCGAAAGTCTATTTCCTTTTTAAGTAATCTACATCATACTTTAAGGTTTTCCCTTTTAGGTACAAGGAGAAGGAACCTGCTTTCTAATGGAAGAAGTGGCATTTTTTTCCATTTTCCTTTGATAGTAAAGGATAAATATCAAATACATTACATGTATAACAACAAGAACATCTTGATAGCTGGAAACAAAAATTAACAGTATTGTCAAGATTTTCAAGGGCTAGTAAATAAAGCTGGAAAATAGCTTCATCAAAAGCCTTTTACTCATCTATTTAGCTCTTGTATTGGCAACTGGAAAGAATAATTCTGTAACTTTAAATGATTTTTTAAGCTTCTCCATTTCTGTATGAGTTTGGCTGAGGGATGTTTTAGGTAACAGAAACTTAATTATATGTTTTTTTCCTTTTCCATAAAATATGCACCCCTTAAAAAAAAGGCAAAAACACACACTCAAACCCAGAAAGAATGTTCCCTTCCAAAGCAATAGCTGATAGCAGTATTGATGATGTTTTGCTTAACAGAGCTCTGTTGCTTACCTCCCATGGTATGAAGTTGACAGAGAAAATCATTTTAAGCAAGCCACTAGTATTCCTTAAATAGAAAAAAAGTATCTGAAATCCATATGTATTGCCTATCCTGTCTTTTTTCTCTTTGCATTTAAAATCGTTACAATTAAAAAAAAAATTTAAAAAAACCCACAAAAAAAACAACCAAACAAAAAACCCAAAGAAAACCAGCCAACAAAAAGACCACAAACAAACAAACAAAACAGTCGACCTGGTGCTACTTGTCCCGGTAAATATTTGGTTTTTTGATCATTTGGGCATCAGCAGTGTGTCCCTCCTAGTTCCTCTAATTCTACTTCCATTTGCTGGAAGTTACCATGAATGCTGACTGCTTGATCTGAAGTTATTTTACATTTTGCCGCCTATTTCTCCCATGTCCTGAAGATTTAAGGAAACAGCAAGGCAGATTTGGAGATCCAAACAAAGCACAAAAAGCACTTCATATTTCGCTAAACTGATCTACATTAAAAGTAGTTATCCATTGGAAGATGTACCTTCCTATGGCAATAAGTTTCGAAAGAAAAGTATTTTGCAATGGCCAGGTGAAAACCATCTTTGCATCTGTATCCCTGCAAATGTTTTTACACCCTCCTTAAGTGCTTTTAGCTTGTAAATTATTCAGATGGAAACATTATGCTGCACATGATCACACTGAAAAGCTGTGAAATTAAGAGTGGTGCACAAGGACTGAAGAAAAGTATGGAGAGTGTTTTCAAGTAGCCTTTTCTGTTCTTCAAAATCCCAAATCTGCAAGGATTTCTGATGTTTACAGGACAAGAAATTGCTCTCCAGTGCTTAACTTGATAGGGAGTGCTCTCCTTACCCTGCCATTACTTCTGCTGAAGCTCTGTAGCAGCAGACAAATACAGTTCATAGCAGATGCTTCTGGGGTTTTGTGCAATTTAGTTAACTTCATAACACTAACAAGTTTAATATTGGAGAAGCTTTCTTCTACCTTACTTTGTCCCTACGGCCTTGCCTTGCTTTTATTTTGTAAGCTCTTTGTAACACCTCACGCGTGCAGCAATACAGACTGTCAAAGACAAAATAAAGCTCCTGGTACCACTCAGTTCTCTGGTACCTGGCTTATGTGTGGACACGACACAAATTCCAGCCTATGTGACAACAGCTTAGGACTCAAGGATTTTTGACCCGCTCGTAGTCTTGTGCATGAATTTCACACTAACAACTCAGTGTGGCAGTCACGTACAGCCTTCCTCCGCCTCCTCCTCCACTGCTGGTGTGTTAGGAGAAATAATTCTCACTCGTGGCTGCAAAAGATAACAAAAAAATCCTGTAATGCATGAACCAGGCACCCCTCACTGATTCAAGCTCAGCTGTGCTGACCAGCTGTGACATGGTGCTACAGGATGGCCTCACATATGACCTGGAATACGGACCACAGCTTCATCAATCTTGTAAGGATGCTCACGGGCATGATTTACAGGAGGCAGGGATTGGAAGTGTGCTGCTAGTTGTAATCTCTGCTCAAGTGTGTATCAGGGATGTTTGGGTTTTCTTTTGCTGCATGCTGGACCCTGGATGAGACAAGCTGGTTTTTGATTATAGGGATTGGAGCTACATGTATATTATTCTCAGTTGCACAGTATATTTGATTACTAACATTTTAGAAATCACTGACGCCTCTTCTGGCAAAACCGATTCTTTTCTGCAATCTCACAGCATGAGCACTGTTGTCACCTGAAAATGAATTTTTCAGGATTGTGTTTTATATCACAGTTCTCTTCTTCCCCTAATCTAGTTTCCACCTGTGTTTTTCATAGATGCAGATAGAGTACATGCTGGAAAAACACCAAGCAGGGCATCATTCTTTTGCTTTCACTATTAACATGTTCCTGTTGATAGTAGCTGCTGTGACAGGTGGAAGCCCTGGATCTGGAGCAGGTTCCCACTGAGCTAGTGAATCCATAAACCCAGGAAATTATGAGCTACATGGTGGGAGTTTACACCAGAAGTGGAGGCAATAGGTACATATCAAATACAAGAGCACAAGTTAATCTATGTAATATGGTAAAGGAGGGGATACAAATGAAATAAACTTAGTGAACATAGAATGGCTTGGTTGGGGAGGGGCCTTAAAAATCATCTGGTTCCAGCCCCTCACCATGGGCAGGGACATTTTATTCTAGACCAGGTTGCTCACAGGTCCATTCAGCCTGGCCTTAAACACTTCCAGGGATGAGGCATCTCCAGCTTCTCTGGGAGACCTATTCTGGTGCCTCACTGCCTTCGCAGTACATAATTTCTTACTAATACCTAATCTGAACCTGCTCTCTCAATTTGAAACCACTCTCCCTTGTCTTGTCACTACATGCTCCTGTGAATTGTCTCTCATGGTAAATGCATCAGAGAGTACAAGTGTTCAGCCTCACTTCAAACCTGCAAAGAGCTTCTGGAAAGGAAATGTGTGATGAATGCTGCACTGTGCATCCCTCAACTCCTAAATGTCTCTTCTGTGAAAAGGACTTGGCAAGGAGGAGCCAGACAGCCAGACACAGAGCTGTCACAGGCAGTTTGGGAGAACCTAATTACCAGTAATGTGTGAAAAAACCATGGGTTTGGCATACTGAAGTACATGGCTGACTGTTCAGATGTAAGATGGAGTATAAGCCAAAACCATATTCAAATGGCTCTGCAATTCTAAATCCATATAGTCCTAGATATTGGCTCTTCAGTGAGCAGTTCTGATCTGACAAAGGAATCAAACCTCTCAGTTTCATGGTATGAGCTTCCCAAAAGAGGGATTGCTGCTCAGGCAAGCCATTCCCAGATACTTGCCTGTGTCGGTCAGGCCACAAGCCAGCAGTGAACCCACCAAGTGTGGAGCTGAGGTGAAGCTCTGTTTTTCCTGACTGAGCTCAGCCTCCAAGTGATGGAGGAGAAAATAAAAGAATGTGTGGATGGGCAGGAGGTAACACTGAGAAAGAGAAGCTGGGATGCTGGAGTCTACAGGATTGTCTGAAGAAAAGAAAAGTTACTGAAATGTGAGTCCTCTGGCAGCAGATGCAGCTTGACAGGCATAGGAGAAACTACTAACTGCAGTAAATTTCTGTCCATGAATGTTGGCCACTTCATCTTCTGAGTCAGATGGTTTCTGAGAGGACACAGTGACATGAGCTGCTTCTTGGGGAGTGACAATGCTGAGGCTGTGTGCAGGACCTGAGCATGCATGACATGAAAAACAGATCTCCACAAGCCAAGTATCTCTGAATAAGGAAATGCCATCTCTTTCTTCAGCCAATTATTTATTCATTTTCAATAAAGCAGGATGGGGTGAAAAAGAATAGCAGCAGATACTGGTATTTAAGAGTGGAACTAGAACCTTAATCTGCCTGTTACTCATGAAGAAAACTCTTAATATAAACGTTAAGCTTTGCATGCTCCTATTGCAATGGCTGAATGAATAGACATTGCTGCTGCTAGTGTGGGGCCCTGCCTTGTCAACAGCTGGCTTTGATGCAGTCAGGGTGTGCAAGAAAGAGAGGTAAAGGGGCCAGGCAGCAACTCTACATCAGGGCATCAGCAAGACAAGGCGCCAAGGCTGGAATGGAGAAAACCTGTGTTTAAAAGAAAATTAAAGCCAAGTCTGGCTGGGGCCTCCCCCTGGCAGGGGAGATAGAGATACCACCATCAGGAGCAGCAGCTGGAGCTGTCATGGCTGTACAGTCCTGCTGGGACTGCCTTTGGAAGAGGAAGAGAGCTGAGCGAATTTCCATCACTTTCAGTATTGCCCCTCTTACTTTCTGCTCTCCTCAAATCTCTTCCCAAAGATTTCCTGTGCAGAATACAGAAATGTCAGTTGTGGCCAGCCCTTTTGCGGCTTTCATCCTGCTGCCTCTCCTGCAGGATCTACCCAGCTCCTGGTTCAGCAGCTGGATCCTGGCTCTGGGCTGTTTGTACGTTACTAATGTGACAGTGTGGCTCTGGGTCGATCCCTGCTGATGCCACCTGCAGCGTGTGGAGTGATAATGAAGCAAAGTGCTGCTCTGCCCCATCACTTACCAGCTCAGGATCTGCTTAATTACTACTGCTCAAGGAGCTTATTTGTGCAGTAAATTATTGATGAAAGCAGCTCTGTGAAAATTTGAACATTTTGGTTGTCATTCTCCTGAATGAATAGCAGTGCATAGAACATTTGCAGCAAACACTGCATCTCCCCGATCCGAAGAAAGGGAGAGGAAAATAGACAAAAGCACTTCCCTTGAGTGACTGCAAAGGTACAGAAAATATTTTGCTTCTCTATAGTCATACTTGATTTTACTAGGAGCTATACGCATATTAAAGAGTGACTGAGCACTGGAACAGTTTGCCCAGAGGGGTTGTGGATTCTCCCTCACTGGAGGTATTCAAGAAGGGTCTGGACGCAATCCTGTGCTGCGTGCTCTGGGATGGCCCAGATGGCTGAACCAGATGACCCCCTGTGGTCCCTTCCAGCCTGACCCATTCTGTGGCTCTGTGAGTGTAGTGAGCTCCCAGCAGCTAGCAGGAGACACTCAGCTTGAAATGAGGAGACAGCAGTGGATTAAATACAGGATGCTTCCTTCAAAGTGTTGCATCCTCATTGTCTTATTTTGGGAGTATATATAAATGGGATCTTGCTTGCATAAATATAGTAAATTTATTTAAGAAAATAATCTGAGAGGGAAAGAAGTGTCTGCTGATGAATCCAGAGGAGCCCCTTCTAGAAGCACTAACTCCAGGTGCCGGGGTAGTGTACTGCACAGCACCACTGTGAGTGTGACTAGCACCGCCATGGGTGACTTTTGTCTTTAACCCTTGCTTTCTTCTGTTACTTTGCCACTTTGGACAAAAAATGACTCTTTAAGAATTTCTGAGGCTGACTTCTATATTTCAGGCATGAGTTTTCCAGCAAAATTATAATCTGTATTAGAGCATGAGAACAAATGCCTAGAGTGGGCCAAGGACGGAAGGAGACAATGGCTGTCAAAAGGGAAAGTTCCTACCTGGAGGAGGAAGCCTGGCACTTGCCTAGAAGGGCAGGTATAGGTTGGGCACCCTACGTAAAGCAGGCTGCAATACTGAAAAAGAGGCAGTGCTATTCCTTTGCTCAACTTCCAAACTGTTTATAATTAGGTAGCTAAATACTTCTCTATTTCTGCTACTGCTCATGAGATGAAAAGCTGGAGCAGTGCTGGGAGATTCTCACATGGCTCTGGGTGGTGGGGAGCAGGGGTGATTGAAACCTCTGCCTGTGCTCCCAGCTATGGCCCAGCTCAAGATGCTGATCCAGCATGGGAATTTTGGCAAATATTAAAGGAGCAAGGTTTTAGTTCATCTAATTGCTTGCTGTGGAGTCCTGGGATAGTGCTGGACCTTTTAAATAATAAATGGGCAGCCCTGGTTTCTGGATGACCTGACATGATCACATGTCTTGAAAGTGGCGCATGGAGTCATGGCTCAGTCTGCCCTGGTGGCCACGAGGGACAGCAAAGACAGGAGAAGACAAGGGCTGCCTGAGGAGGTGACACAGCCTGGGCAGAGGGCAGGACTGGGGGAAGAGGGTGCTCTGCTCACTCAGTTTCTCCACTTTTTCCATGGAAATTGCTCTGTGGGCTGGACTCTGCCACAGGCTGAGCTTCAGGAAGGAGAAAAAAGCATGGAAATGAGGACCTGAAAGGGGGAAAAGTGGAACAGAGAGATGAGGGAAAGGAGCAAGCCCAAGGAGCCAAGGAGGAGGAAGAGTCAGAAGCCGGACAAGAAATGCAAGAAGGAAGAAAATCAGCCCAAATCAGAAAGGAAGCTTCAGAGGTGGTGGAAGAGTGGAAAAATCTGAACAGGTTGGCCACTTTCAGGTTAGAGTATCCTGGCAAGGACATTTGCACATTTCAAAAGGGTGTGGGGGCTGCAGTGGGAGCACTGCTCTGCGCTTCCAGCTGCTTGGGGACATATCTAACTTGCCAACCACTGCTCAAAAGCTGTCCTTCACCTCACAAGTCCCAGGAAAGGCTTTTCTGGGTATCCAGAAAAAACTGTCCCACTTTTTTGTCTACAAGATCCGTAACTTAACCTGATCCATGACACCTTTAAAGCGCTTTAACATACTTACACGTACTTTCCACAAGCTGCAAACTATGCTTTTCTCAACAACGTATTTCAAAGGAGCCTGAAACTACCATAATTTGTTTTGTACTACAGAAAAAGCCCTAGGCTTCTTTCTTGGATTTTGTTTTCCTTCATTATTAAACAATAATTGTACCACTGTATCCAGATGTCTAAAAAGTAGCCAAACAGGTTTTCATTTTATTTAATAGTATAGCAAGGCTAAAAGAGGAAGGGAATTAAGCTCAGTTGCTGTGATCTGCTGGAGTCAGGTAAGAGGATCCTTCACAAGATCCTAAGGTAATACAAAGCTGGAATTTATCAGCTACTGGAATAATGAACTCATGATGGATTTAATAAAATTATTGTTCTTCTAGAGAGAATTCTCCAGAAGTGTAAGCTCACATTAACACACTCAGTTATGAATGATCCTTAAGCAAACCCAAAAATAACTTTTCTCAGAAATGTGTCTTCCACTCCCAGGAGTTGGAAAAAAAATGCTATAGGTCAATGCCTGTGGAGCAGTTCAAGTGGATAGTAAAAAATGAGTCTACATAGCACTATCCATGAACTACAATTTTTAAAAGCCTGAAAAGCAGGACTGCTTTTTGCTAAAGAGTAGCTCTGTTCTGTGGACCTAATCCTGAGGACAGGAGATCCTTCAACAGCCCTATAGTGTTGCAGACACTGAATTGCCTGGAATACTCGGAAACCCAGAACATTAGCAATTTAAAATATGGAAAAGACACATTTTAAACATACATTTTCTCTCCATGTCCACAGTGGTTACTTGTTTATGGTTATGGATTGTGGGAGGGTGAGATGTTTGCCTCAGTTAAAAACTAAAGGATAACTCTGCAAACAGTATTAAACAAAATTGGGCTACATTCATATTTACTTTGTCATGACAGATATGACATTTTAATGTAAAATGAACCCTAATCTGATCCATATTTGGGAAAAAATTCTGATACTTGTCTAGAAATCAACATGAAGACAAAGACTATGAAATCATACTATTTCCTGCTGAGTAAAAATCTGCTGTGAAAATAAAGTGTTCTGATTAAATTACTATTAACATAAGATCTGTCTCAAAGTTGTATCATACACACTTTTCAGAGTCATAGGCAAGTTGAAAAATTTTTCAAGGAAAAGTCTGCTTTGCAACAGGAAGAATTCAGTGTGTGTGTGTGTGTGTGTGTGTGTGTGTGTGCCTGTGAGACAGCCTTGGGGTCTTGTAATTTGTTTTTTCTCACTCGGAGGACAAATCTTTCAAGATAAACAGGAATAAGAACTGCAGCCTCAGAAATTCATAAATAGGATTTTAGTAAAAGTTTGCAGTATATTAAAGAGAGCAAGTATTACATGAGATTCGAATTTCACATTAAAATTCTTCTGTAATATGCAATTTTTCATTCTATTTTAGACAAGAGTTTGTTTGGGATTTGTACAGATTGAGCAATATATTTGGAAAATTATCCTAATTTCCTGATCCTGCTCAAACTGGCCCAAAGGCAGGATCCACATCACTGTCCCTGCCTCTTTCCCAGTGCAGCAATAATCACTTGCTGGACACTCTTCTAAAAACCACAGGAGCCTTACCATGACAATTCCAAATGCAGGCATATGTTGTGAAGACCTGAGGCAAGGGCCAGCCCCACTGCCAGAAAAGGGGGTTGTGGAATAATTGATTTGTCCGTGCCTTAAGCGACGAGCTGGATGCTGATCCCAGGTGGTTTTGATGTCTCTTCATTCTCTGTTGTGTTTAATAGGATGCTGCTATGCCACACGCAGCCTGGTGAGGGTCTCATCCTGTTTGCCTTCCCTCTCTGGAAGGTGTCTGGGGTGTCCCCTCGTCTGCAGGAGAGGACAGCCACACACAGAGACTTGACATGGCAGCAGCACCTTGTCTGCTCATGGAGCGTGGGGTGGCAACTCCTCATGTGCTTTTTTAGAAGGCTGTCAAGGAGAAGCCCAAGTGGGTGTTGAATCTCACTGTTTCACAGTATGACAAACTCCTTCTGGGAAGAGAGCAAGTGGTTTCTGCTAGCGCTGTTGGATCTCCCTGGCCTTGATATCAATTCAAGTCTTATGTGACGTTCCTCCAAAATATCCTGTTGGATGTACGAGGCTGTATCATTAAATAGGTCACTTTGTCTCTCTTCATGATAGTCTTAATTTTATCACTCCACCCACATTATGTGCTCGGGTGTTTATTGACCTTGAAGTTAGACATAAATGATAGTGTATGGGTGCATCCTGCCCTTGATGTGAGCAAATGTGAAATGCAGCTAATGCCTTTTGAGGGCCTGCCTCCAAAATATTTGGCACTACAACATGTTCAGTACAAATGGGAGGTGACACTGATTGACAATATCAGTTTCCTCAGGCCTAGCCACTTCCTGCTTTACACTGGGGATGGAGAAAAATATGTTACCTCTCCCAAAGAAAGGCATTTTGCCTTCTGCTGTGGGAGTTGGAGGCCATTTGCCTGAGGAGAGCATTGGGTAGGGGGGTTTTTCAAATAACAAAAAGCAGGGTTGGACCCAATGCAAGAAAATGTCCCTGTTAACTACTGCATGGTACAGCTTGCTGTTGCAATAAAATATTTATAACTAATCATTTTGTTAAATGAAACACATACTTTATGACACCTTTTATAATTAACAAGCCATGTTCCAGCTAATTTTGCACATGGTGTTTCACAGTCTATTACCAGGTACTGTGAGGAGACATAATTAGTACCTACAAATAACCACCCATATTAAGATGTAATATTGCAAAGAGGAGCAATTAAGCTCCTGGGAAGCTTAGTGTTTTTTGTTTGTAAACAAGTGTAAGGGTAGGACCTCTGCCAAACAAAAGATTGGGGTTAGTGGGATGATAAAGCAATAAACCTCTCAATGCGTGAACACCTTATGGTGGAGCTACAGTCAGGCAGTAATGAGGATGCTTTAGCAGAGACTTTAATGAAGCTGGATTTTGCTGACAAATAGTGCTTAAAGATACTGGTATGGTTAAGCTATATTTAATGATGCATTAGATGTCCTGAGTGCTGGGATTAACACTGAAATAATAGCTCATGATCTCAGTAAGGCATTCTCAGTGGACTTTGGTCACTTGAACATATTCAACATTCACCATTAACCTCTCTAATTTGCAGATTAAATACTAAAGTAAGAGGCTTGAGGATGTAGAGCTGAAGAGAAACCTCAAACATCTGTCATTTATATTGTCCTCAAAAAGTCAGAGGTTGTAGGTATAAGGAGCTCTGAGATATTCATTTTAATCAAACCAGAGAGCAGCGATGTTGCAGAGATCACAGACTTGACCACAGCAATGCAGAGTGCTAAGTCATCTCCTAAATTTTCCTGCTGCACAAGCACTGGGACAGCCACTGCCATCTGTCAGGACAAACCTAGTCAGGATGGGATTACTCACCGTGGTTCTTCTTCTAATCACCTTCTAATCTTCTTCTAATTCTAGAGTAGGTTTTGTTGTTAAAACAACTAAAACTCAATATTTTCATATTGCAGATGTGGTCTGAGGAGACAGCTCCAAATGCTAATTGAAGCATCTTCTGAGGAAGAATTACCCCTTGATTAGAGCCAACAAAAGAGGTGTTTTGCTCCTGTTATCCCTGCCTGGCAGAACAAGCCGGGTGTGCAGCACACAGGCTGAGCAAGGCAGAAGAAAGCCGGGTCTGGGGCACCTGAGCAAGCCTTCCTCCATCAGTGCTTCCCAGCACAAACCCCAGTACTCCCTGGGGAGGGGTGGAGTGGGGAATATCCCTCTGATACACACAGATGCCCTTCATCTCTCCCCAGCTGCTGCATGCTGGCCAGGCTGGCACGTGCAACCCCCATGGCAGGGGGACAAGGCAGTTCACACCAGAGGGGCCCCACTGCCACTTAGGCCAAGCCAAGAGACAGCCAGGGACTCCTCGTGCTCACTGCCATGCGCATGCCATGGTCTTGGGCCCCAGCACTGCAAGACTGGGCCTTCCTGTGAATTAACCAGAAATGTGGCATCTTCTGTCTTGCTCCGGATGCAAAAGGCTGAGGCTGGCTCTGTTGGTTATTTGGAAACAGCAGTCCTCATTTATTTTTACTTTTATTGGTGCTCTGGGTTCAATTTTTGCAAATTGCTGAGAAGTTTTGCCAAACCAGTGGCAAAACTTCAGCTCTCACTGGTTTAATCATTGGTCCTTAGGCAACAAACATCGACAATGTAAATTAGCCATCTGCAAAATGCTGCCCGCATCTATTTGCACCAAATCCCCACATCCTTATTTGAAATCAGGGACTGAGGGGGCAAAATAAGTCTGCATACATGATTTTCTTGCAAAACATTTCCCGGCTGTTGCTTTTTTTAAGGCTGTGTCAATATTTGGCTCACATTCTCTGCAGGGGTAAGCATTTGTGTTTAAAATACAGTGCAAGGCCAGGTGAAAAGTTAAGGCCTTTAAGGATGCTCGGTTCAAATGCTGACAAAGTTACTGTGAATTTTCACTTGGTTTAACTTTATTTTCTTTGTCCTATCTTAGCTTGATCTGTCCGCAGCATTACTGATGTTCCCTGGGCAGTCTTGCTCTGGTTAGGTATACCCATCCTGGTTGGGTTTATTGGTGTGGTCAGATTAGTTTGAGTTTGACCTAAAACTGGAGGCAGAAGAGCTGAAGAGACATGCAGCTGGATGAAAAACTCCTGGTTTTCTCTTTGGTGCTGAAGCCAGCAGATGGTGCTTACTGCCTTTGCACATTTCTTGGAGAAACCCTACATTATCCGTCAGTTAGTTCATGTATTTACCAGGGAACAGCAATAATGCTCACAGCTACTTGTCACTTTATAAAGAGATGAAGGATTTGGTTCTGAAAGCAAAACACATCCCACAATGTTGAGAGCTTTAGAATTTCAACTCCCTATAATTTTGGATGTTTTCACCAGCTGTTTTCTCAAAATGATGCTTTGGTGCTATCACAATAATTGGTGTGGTTTGTGTTGTTGTTGGGAGTTTTTTCTCTTTAAAATTGGAAAGAGTGAAGAAGAGAGCAAGTGACACTATCTCCTTGGATGTGTTTTAAAGTGGAGCTTACAGAAGCAGGATATAAGGAACAGGTTATGCTTCTAGTATGGGGTAGCTGAGGCCCAGGGGAGCCAGTTCAAGTTGGGATGATTTGCAGGGGATACTGAGCAACATGTGCTTCCAGGAGGGGTGCTCTGAGACCTCTTCAGCCCAGAGAAAAAGGGTAATAAGCTCTTAGAAAGCATCTTCCCAACCCATCCCCAGCACTGGTAAAGAAGCACTATCTATCCTCAATGATGAGTGTAGAAAGTCATGTTCCCATGTGTGTTTCGGGAGACTTTTACACCCTGAATGTTTTCCCAGAACAGCTATAGCTGTTCTCTCTCCCAGTGTAACTTATATCTGCTGAAAGGTGCATAGAATTTGAGTTACATGGTTTTAAAAACCCCAAAAACAGAGGCGCTCTGTCCTGTGGTCATGGAGAGTGTGAGCAGCAGTGCTGAGGATAAAAGGCTCAGTTACACATTTGCACTCATTTCTTCCTTGCAAAGAGCTTAACTTGTACATTTTATTTACCTATGTATTTCACCTGTGTATTTCATTTCTATGGACACAAATCAAAACAGGAACTTACCTGTCAGACTGCACATTTATATAAGCATCTTTTATTCAATATTAATTGCATTCTCTTCCTTGCAGCTGAATCAATATGTCTACATTAAAGCAGTAATTTCTATTTCCAGCCGCAAGTCAACAGCTTTACTACTGGGTAACAAATTTGCTTATCTTTAAAACCAATAGGAATTTCTTTCAAGATAATGTGTGTCCAAGCATTTCTCCCTGCTTCCAGCCCCAGCACAGTGTCTGTCAGTGCTATCTGCATTCCTAGGTGCAGCCTCAGGTTTACACTTTTCATTTGATGATGGAAACTGAAGAAGTATTCTTTTTTTTATTTTCTTCTTCATTGTGGATTACCTGACGTACAAACACAGCTAGGCTTTCTACATCGGAGGGCAATTTCCAAACCCATCAGAGCTTATTAGAAAAGTCAGCAACCTGGTAGCTGGGCTGGATAAATTTCCTGACCACTTTTACCAGATTTGGCAGCTAACCCTGGAAAGTGAGAGCTTCAGGGAAGCTGTGCCGCTCAGTGCTCCACTCTTCAGGTTTTCTCCAAATATTTTTTTTTTCTTCCTGTCTGCATGTTTACACTGGAAGCTTGGTGAAATTACAGAAATATTAGTGTTTTCCTAAGGCTGACAGCTATCACTGCCAATAATAAAGATAAAATATAAAAATTTCTGATGATTAATACCTTTGTGATTTGATCAAATGTAGGTAGTGTGAATGAAGGATTTTCTAAATAATACAGGAGAAGAGTATGGCTAGGTTTGGGCAGAGGAACCAGTCAGGGTCTGGCCCATTGTGAATCTGTACTGAGGAATTTGTGTATTTCAAATACCTGGAACTGATATCCATGGCATTAACCATAACAAACATTTGGGATAACTTTAGTTTTCATGTGTGTCCAGGAATGCTGGGCACCTGCCCTTCAATCTAACATTCTATCACTGTCTGAAAAAATGGATATTAGAAGCAAATGACAAGAGGTTACTGAAATATGATAAAGTTACTGCTCAATTTTTGGTTTATGTCACGTGCAGTCTGACCCACCTTGGTCCTTGAATAACCAATCTACAAGAAAAAAGCTTGCATAATCAGGTTTTTTTCTGCCCTACTTCTGGCAGAAATTGTTGTTAGAAAAGGCAAAAAATTGCTCAGCAACTCTGGCCCCACTTCAACAAGGCACAGGCAGCTCCTGAGCTCTGAGCTCCATAGGAGGTGTGAAAATAGCCTTTGCTTTGATGCACTGGAGACACAGAAAGGTCTGCTTTGCCCCCAAAGAAATCTATTGCAGAGTTCTTATTTATTTCAATGAGACAAAAACCCCCACTGTTCACAGGTAAGTAAATAAATTTATTTCACAGATGGTGAAGTCAGTACTCACAGAGCTGTGCAATATGAAGCACTGGGCACCCCTAGCATTGTGGTGTGCTGGGTGCTGCCTTTCTGTGGTGTTCTTTAGCACTCAGCCCAGACCTTCCCCCATCCAGGCTGTCTTCATCTGCCCACAGGAACAAAATGAGAGGAATCACGTTTCCTCCAGGTCACCTTGGGTTTCCATAGTGACTATTTGAATGTGATTGTCTTATCAATCAGAACATTCTTAACTCTCATAAGCAACTATAAAATCTGCTCAGGTTTCTATAGCAACCATCTTTAAACCCATATATTTATTTTCTCTAGGTTTAGCTGAATTGTCGGAAATAGTTCAAATTAACTGTTGGTGCAATATTTCTTATATTTTTTCCCTGAAGCTATCCTTTACTGTCATCCAGAACAACAGTAATGACGAGGCTACTGTCCTTATGTTTCAGTTTCTTAGAGACCCTCTTTGATGACTAACCACATGAACACACCTCTGAAAAATCATGGGTTTCATGGAGGAGCATGGTAAACCCAAAACCTCTGCAGTTCAGTCTTCCCCTTGCCAATTTAGGCCCCTATGCCATTCCATTCCCATGCACTCAGCACAAAAAAAAAAAATTGCTGTTTTGATACCCCAAATCTCTTCCTGTAATCATATGCAAGAATAGCACTTTCCCTTCAGTAAGGTCAAAGCGAACAACAGCTGTTACTTTACAGCAACCCTGTGAGTTACCCAAATATTATTGTTGGTGCAGCACTATGTGCACAAGGTTAATGGTCCATTTACACTCCAAAGCCGATAAATGTCAAGAAGTTTATGGGATTTTTTCAACCTAAATGTGGTAACTGAAGGCAAGGCTAATACCACCTTGTCTATGGTTTCCTTTCATCAGGCAGCAGGTACACACTAAGTTTTCTATAGACTAGCACAATCACAACTACACTTCTACTTCATGACCTGACCATGAACACCCATTGCTTTCAGTCTCAAAGCTCATCTTCCTGATGCCATGGTTTAACTTGGCAGCAAGCTAAACACCATATGGCTTCTCACACCACCCCTCCAGAGGGACAGGGGTGAGAAAAAAAAGTAAAATTTGTGGGTTGAGATAAAGATAGTTTAATAGAACAGAAAAGGAAAGGATAATAGTAACAGAAATAGAATAATAATAATTAATAATATAATATACAAAACAAGTGATGCACAATACACTTGCTCACCACCCACAAGAATGTGCCAAATTCAAAGTTATAAAGTTATTAACAGTTAATTATTCTGCTCTGTGGCAGTGTTTCCTGGAATCCTGTTGGTAGCTGCAAGCTGCAGACATACTATATCTGCATCTGTGCAATTTCCAGGTTACAAGGGAAGAGAGGCCCTCAGCTCCATCTGTGGTGCTGCTTTCTAGATGTCCTGGGGTTTTCTTCCTCCGCTTCCTCTGTAGTAGGAAAAAGATTTTGATTTTGGCATAAGAGACTTGTTTAGTTTTCTCCTAATTTTTAGCTTTTCTCTAGAAATGTTTGATCCCTACAGTGTCCTCATCTGCTCCCCCTTGCCCAGAGCCACTGGGTTCCTGGCAGAAGGAAAATTTGTGCCTGTTCTGCGTATGCAGACGCACCAGCAATGCTGCAATTAGTCCACCTTGCTTCTTAGGAAAACAGACACCAATGAAATTGAAGAAGTTAAAGGAAAGATGAATAAAGACTAGGAAGCTGGAGTTGTGGTCACATATTAGGGAAGAGCAAAACAGTTTTGTGACAGCTGATGGGAAATCCAGTAAATGAAATCCTATGGATATGAGAGGAGGAATACATTGAGATAATAAAAAGGAGAGGAGTTAACTACTTCTAAAATTAAAAAGTAGGAAAGTGTAGTGACTCAGGATCACACTGCTGAATTCACAAAAGGTGGCTAGCTGGTGAGGGGGAATCAGGAATGAGGAGAAACCCTGAGGAAGAGGGAACAAGAGGATCATGGATCCTGGGGAGAGAGAATCACTACTGCAAGGTCCATCTGAGTCTGCAGTCAGAGCCTCTTGTTGGAACCTGCAGTCACAGTCTAGCTGGGTAAAAGCCTGCATTCAGAGTCTGCAAACTAATACACATAGTCGTAGTTTAGCAGGAAATACCCATCAGTCAGAGGCTGCAAGGGAAACCTACAGTAGGAGCTTTCTGCAGCCAGAGTCAGTGAAGAGTTGGAGTCAGGGTGGCTCTGCTGTAAAGAGGAATAAACCAGGACCCTTTTCATGCTGTGATAAACAAGAAGTCTGTGTCTCAGCTCATTTCTACCCTCTGACAAGAGGGCTGCTGCAACACATGCCCATTGTTGGCAGTAGATGAGCATTTACTGATCTGAAGTTAAATACTTTGGAACTGGAACATGCTGGAGTCGAAGCTATCATTGTAGTTTTTTCTTGTAAATGCTCCAAAGAACAGAGTGTTTCTTGCTCCACTTCCCACCTCCCTCCCCAGGCAGGATGAGCTTTTCTTCCTTCTCTTTTTTTTTTTTTTTTTTTTTTTTTTTTTCTGTGGTTC
>WBMY01001946.1:125439-160417 GCA_013397315.1 Donacobius atricapilla
TTTTTCCTGTGGACTTCCAGAGCTGCTGGTTTTCAGCTTGCACAAGGACAAGCAGGGATGAGCTCTGGGCTTGCTTTCATGCACCTGGCATGCAACCCCTTTGTGTCACTGTGGGTACATTTGCTCTTAACTTCCTGAAAGTGAGGAAAAGGGGCAGCTGGGGAGAAGGGGTGAGGGAGTGTTTTTGCATCGTGGTTTTCCCCTGAAGCCTGTGGTCGGGCGGATGTGAGGCCTGTGAGAGCACAACTCAAAAAATGACAGCAGGAGTGCCATATCAGGGGCAGATAAGAACCACATTGCTTGCAAGGACTAAGAGCCTCATTGCCCTTATCTCAGTTTTCAGAGCCACTGCGTCTTTTTCTCCTGTTTGCTTAATGTACTGGGAAAATGGTGCTGAGCAGCTATGCATGTTCCTGTCTTCCTTGGGGCATGTACAGCATGCCCTGCAGTCCCTCCCTCCTTCTCTGCTTCTCTTCCTCTCTCCCTCCCTCAGGAGTGTGGGGGTCACAGGCTGTGCTTATTTAACACCCTGCTATCTAGCTGCACATCCCAGGCATCTTCTCAGCAGCTGCCCCCAGGAATATGACTTTGTTATTTATGCTGCTCCTACTCCCACCGTGCTGTGTGGGTCCAGAGCCTGCTGTGGGTTTTCCCTTGGGTGAATGACTCAAGTGGCAATAAGCCCCAGCAGCTGTGCTGGATACTGCCACAGCAGTTTCCACTAGATTAACCCTGGAGGACTGCCAGTAAGACAGAGGGTCTGGCATGCTGCTCACGGGGCTCTAACATCCCTGCAAGGTGACCTCAGATGACTTGGCTTCCAGCCTTGAGATGGCTTGATTTCCAGCCTTCCTCTGAAGCATCTGAGCAGCTCCCACAAAAATAGGAGCAGGTTCTGTAGGAGGGACTGTGGAAAATCACTGGATTTAGAGTTAAAACTAGGTAGCAACACCCCTGTCTCCATCCCTCACTGGAGGAGGGTGAGATGTGCTCTGAGCATAGGCACAGAGCAGGTCTTGCAAATTATGTGGTGGTTGGCCCATCCTGTGATATCCACCAGTGTCCAGGGAGACTCAGCCTGGGTTTGGGCAGCTCTCCACCCAGCAGTGCCAGCTTAAATGTAGCCTCTGGACAAACAGATCCAAGTTCCTACTCACCCTCTGGCCAGCATTGTAGTATTGGTCAGGGACCAGAGATCTGAGCAAAGGTGACATAAGGACGTGCCTTTTCCATGATGTTCAACAGAAAAGAAAGCCACGGCATGACAAGGAGTGAGAATTTCAGCAGGATCTTTGAACTGCCTTTCACAGTCCAAACTTTCTTTAATTTCTTTTAAATTTTTATTTAAAGACATCTGAAGTGTGGGATTTTGAAATAAGAAAGCAGTTATTTGATCCTCCTGATGATCACAGAGAGGCAGGAATCACCTGTTTGACTTATTAGCAGTGGGTGAAGCTACAGTTCTTTTTATATTGGTTACACCTCTGTAGGCACCATTGCTGATGCCTGCAGCAGAGAAGGCTGTGTTTGAGTCCTGTGCTAGGCTGGCTGCTGAAGGCAGAGATGGAGGCCTGAAAGGAGGGGATTACAACAACAGGCACCATCTGAGTGCTCTGAAGAGGGGCAAGCAGTTTTCAAATTTCTGGGAAATTCAAAATCATTTAAAGGACATAAATGAGAGGTGATTGGGCTTTTCTTTTTCTTGCAGAAGGAAAATGTGCTGAGATCTGTGACTGCACCTATGAAGAGGTGAACAGAAGTAAGTAAAGTTTTCCCTGCCATTGTGTGCAAGTCTTGTCCCAGAGTCAGATGCATCTGGTGGGAGTTTATACTGCAAGTAACTCTGCCTTTCTGTGGGAGGTTCCTCCCCTGAGACATTCCTGAGCCATTAGTCAGATTTGTATGCCTCAGAAAGAAATGTGTACTACAGCTCCTGGAAAGAAAAGAACAGAAATATACCCAAGCAGAGCTGTGGTGCAAGCAGAGGGAGCTGCCCGGCCTGGCCGAGCAGGCTGAGGCTGTCCATGGCTGGCTCTGCCCACCCCCAGAGTGTGTTCAAGTCAGACACAGCTCTAAAAAAATAGTCTGTGCTGTTCAACAGAAAACAAAACTGGGGCTTGAAGATGGGGATGAGGGTGGGAAGTAAGTTTGCAGACAGCACCAAGCTGGGCAGGACTGTTGATCTGCTGGAGGGCAGGAAAGCTCTGCAGAGAGATCTGGACAGAATGGATTGAAGGGCTGAGGCCAATTTGGTGAGATTCAGTGAGATCAAGAGCTTGGTCCTGCACTTGGATCATAACAACCCCATGCAGAGTGGCTGGGAATCTGCCAGGTGGAAAAGGACCTGGGGGTGCTGGTCACCAGCAGCTGGACATGACCCAGTGTGTGCTCAGGTGGCCAAGAAGGCCAATGGCATCCTGGCCTGGATCAGCAATACAGGCTGCAGGACCAGGGCAGGGATGGTCCCCCTACACTTGGCACAGGGTTCCACACCTCAATTCTTGTGTTCAATTCTAGGTCTATAAGAAGGACACTGAGGTGCTGGAGCATGTCAAGAGAAAGGCAACAGAGCTGAGGAGGGGTCTGGAGCACAAGGCTTATAGGGACTTTCTGAGGAAGCTGGGGTGTTCAGCCTGGAGAAAAGGAGGCTCAAGGAAGACCTTATCACTCTCAACAACTGCCTGAAATGAGGGTGAGGCCAGGTGGGGGTTGGTAGCTTCTCCCAGGTCACAGGACAGGAGGAAATAGCCTCAAATTGTACATGGGGAGTTTCAGATTGGATATCAGGAAAAATTTCCTCACTGAAAGAGTGGTCAGGCATTGAAACAGACTGTCCAGGGAAGGGGTGGAACCACCATCCCTGGAAGTGTTCAAAAAACAGGTAGAGGTGGCATTTGGGGATGTGGTTTAGCAGTAAGCACAGTGTTCCTGAGCTAATAGTTGAACTCAATAATCTTAGATCTCTTCCAACCTTCAAATTTCTATGATTCTGTAAATTTAAGTGAGAAGTTTGTGCTACATTTTAAAATCCAAACTTCCTTTCTTTTTTTCTTTTTCCCTTTAAAGACAGCTGAACTGGTGCTATTCAGTCTTGCATAGCCCACAGGCAAGAACCTATTGTGCCAAGCAGAGGACCGAGTGCATCAGTAAAAGGTTCTCTAGTTTCCAAGAGGAACAGTAATTCCAGAGTGGAAAGTTATAACTATTCTATCCCTTTAGAGACCAGTGGGTAAATTTGCTCATGTTTGAGTACTTGAATTAACAATGTGTAAGTACCACATCTATTTCTAATTTCGGAAAAGTATTTTGATAAATCAAAGACATCCTGAATGTTTTTCTGGGTGTGTTGTGGCTGTTGGGTGGGGATGTGTGCTTTCTAAGTAGAAAGAAAGACATAATCTATTAGCATAAAATAATGTGGAATTGTTTTAAATGAAAACCCAAACTTGTGTTTGGGTTTAGAGCTTGGTAAAAAATAAAATAGACCAAAAATCACTACCAGCAGTAGAACTGTCTTTTGGGGCTGGAAACCAAAACTAAATACACAAAGTACTGTGTATTGTGGATACACAGATGCCATGAAATTCACACTCTTCTTCCCACTGACTGAGCTGGTGGAAAAGGCAAGTGCTGCTTGGGAAAACAATAAATATGACCCAGCTTCCAACAATCTCTGCAAAATAAACATTAAGGAAAGCATTTAAGATGGAGTGAAATGGTCAGGTTTGACTTCTATGGGGTTGCTTCTGCCATGTATTTATCGTACAAAACTATCTTGAAGTGCATTTCTAAAGGAAAACACAACTGGCTTTGTTCTGAAAATGCTTAAACAGCCTCTCTTAAAGGCTTGCTAGCCTTTATAAAGATTTTACCCTGAAGTGAAATCTTAGTAAAATCCATCATTCAGAAGACTGTTTTGCATTTCAGTGGACTCAGGTTTCCTGGTGTAAAATCTTTGCAGCTTTCTTTGACCAGCCCTATTGAAAGCTGTCAGTGGTGATACCTGATGCCAGCAGTGGCCTTGTGAGGCTGTGAAGGGAGCTCTAAGAAGTGCTTATCAATGCATTACCACTTGCTTCAGAAAGAGATTTATTACTTTACCTTCAACACAGTAATGGGGACATCTTGCTGTGTCAACATGATGTGTTTTATTCATTTAACATCATTTGTTAAAGGAAAGTAATTCTGAATTCTACAAGTTGAGTAATTCTTAAGTCTTTTCACATTTAAGCAGGTTTGCAGTGGACATAGGGTTTTTTTCCTTCCTATTGCTTTCCCAGCTGCAGTCACAAGTGGTACCCAAGCAATTTTTCCAGAGACTTCCATTGCAGGGTTGGGGTCTGGAGCAGTGAGTCTCATTTCGAGTGGGCCTCAAGGTAGCGATGTCATCACTGGTATGTTGCCCACGTCCCAGCATGTGTACAGCTGTGTGGTGTTTTTTTTCCAAAAAACCACTGTGCTTACATGTTTCTAGAAAACTCTGAATTGTTTCTCAGTTCGCAGTAATAAATATTCTTCCCTCTCCCTCTGCTTTTAATCCATGAACATGTAAATGCAGATTACTGATTTTGCAGCAACTAAAATAATTTTATGACTGTGCAACGCACCTCTCCTGTGAGGCAAAATATTCAGGACCTCGGGTCCTGCCATGACACAGTGATCCAAGAGAGCTCTGATTTTTCCTTGATAACAGGACTTGCTTTAACATTTTTTAGCTATTTTAATGTTGAGAGTTCTTTCATAAAATATGGATATTTTATCAATTTCTTCCTTTTTGTATTAAAGTTTTGAATGAAAATAATGATTTCTTAGAAGACACCTAGAGAATACTTGAGGTGAATGGTAAGACTGATAAAGGCAGTGTGCTAGGGAGCTTTAGTAAATAAACACCTTTTAAGCACGATGCTCAGTGGAGGAAGGTTTGGGATCACTGCTTCTAACTCAAATTTCAGCCCCTGTGTGTTCCCCTTCCAACATACTCATGTTCTGCCATTACTGAGAAATGGTTTTGCCATCACCATTTGTTCTCCTGCAGGTTTCTTCTATTCCTGGAGCCTGCTTGGCTTCACACCTCTAAGTGTGTGTATACCATGTAGAGCCAAGCTTGGCACCCTGTGTGCAACTCCAGACAAATCACACATGAAAGGAAGGAGGAAAAGCATTTTCTCTCTGAAAAATTGTTGCCGACATGCATCCAGCCATTCTAGGTTTTGATGCAGGCTTCCACATGATGCAGTGTATGTCCATTAAACAGCCCGTGCTGTGCTACCACAGTCTGTAAATTGCTGATCAGTCACACAACCAGCCTTGATGTCCAAGCTCAGCTTCTCCATGTGACTGATGGCAATGGATGTGTGCATGCTGACAGCACCAAGTATCACATCCTTGGGAATTCACAGCAGGAGCCACAACAGTGTAGGTGGTGCATCTTGTTCCAACACAGATTAACTCTTTGAAGGGTTGCATGTATGTGTGCACACTTGAGTGAACACAATAAGAGAAAACAAAGATTTAAATGAGCAATGTCCTGCCCTGTATAACAATAAACCAAACGATCAAAATCCCTTCTTCTCCCCCACATTAATCTATTTTCTCCTCTTGTTCATTCTCACAAATCTGTCCTTGGTATTGCAGTGGCTTGTTTACAGCATAGCAAAATTTGCCCCTGTGAAGCATTTCAAGTAAAGCAATTTAATGGCCCATTGGCTAAATGCTGACTAACTTACTTTGAATGCAGTGGGAGGTAAGGACTGAGCATACACTCAGCAAGAATTTTGGCATAGCATCCCATGACACGCTCATCCTTGCAGTTTAGTAGGAGCTATTTACCCACATGGGGTTCTTTCATCCTCTGCATGAAAACTATTTTAACATTTTTGTTGCATTGAAGCAGCATTACTGAGGCCCTTACTCAGTTTTCACTTGTCAGGTTTTGTCCTTGGCCCTGCACAAACCGTGACCTCTTTGAGGTGCCATTCATCGACATGTTCTTCTCTACTGACCTCTATCTGTGTATGACTGGGAATTGTTAGAAATTCATTCCCTATTTTGCTGTAGATAGGAATCATAGGCAAGCATGCATGAACAGTTATGGTGTAGGTATTGTCTTCCATAGCTCAGTTCAGGCTGGAAATATCAAAAAGCACACAGGCCTGTAGCCAGCTGCTTTTCAGTGGCAACATGATTCGGTTACTTAACTACCATCCCCCTAGCAGCACGGGAACCTCAGCTCTGACCTGAGTCAGAGGAGAGGTTTATAAACTCACAACATTGATAGCAGGCAGCTCTGACCTGATAGCAGGCAGCAGAAGGCAGTGATGCTGCCCCAGGGCTCCTGACACGCACCTGTGGATCTCTGTGCTATTCTGCCCCTGCTTTGATAGATCAGAGTTGATGTGCAAAGACAGAGTCCTGCTGTCCCTGCCTTTGGATGGCACAGCTCATCTCTGGAGTCTGTTCAGAGAGCACAAGGGTAAGTAATGCTAAGGGCTAAGCAAGCTGCACATGGCAGGTACACAGGGAAGGAAAACCTGCAGGAAGCCTTCCCTAATTACCCTCCTGCTGGAGCCATGGATGGGTGAGCCCATATAGCTTAGATTCATGGCCTGCACTTAATGTTTAGACCTAGACTTTTTCATGTCTCTTCTGCTTTAGCCTTCATCTGCATTTTAAATCACTAGGTCCTACAGGTGACAGGATGAGGTTTCTTCATTCCCCAGGGTGTGCCTTGGGGCTTTTTCTATTTTTTCCTAGGCAACTTTCACTCTGAGGAGGAAATATATGGTCAAAAATTTTTACTTTTTTAGCCAGGATAACTATAGGCCAGTTCATAAGACAATCCAAGATCTAAAATGTCAAAAGGTTTTATAATGCCTGCTATGCCTTTTTAATGATAAAAAATATGGAAAATTTATACTAAGGTTCTGTTTTGTTCTATTCAATTTTGTCTCCTCCATCACTTTTGAAAGTCAGCTGAAAGCTCTCCGAATTAACATTCAGTGAAATCAATACCAGTTTGGGGGAATTGATCAAGGGTCATGAATAAACAAACACATCTCTCTTTTTGGAATATTTTTCAAGGAGCTGTGCGGTGGCTTAATCACAGGGAGACATAAAGCATAAATATATGTATGGAACACAAACATTATCTGTACCAGAGCAGTAGACACCCTGACAATCATATGCTCAGCTGTAACAACAAATTTAAAAATTCCACTCAAATTTAGCAACTCACCTGCCAGTTCAGTGACTTCACCTGCAGGGTTTACCAGTATTCCTAATTCACATGAATAAAGAACCAACCTGATAAATGAGAACTTCATTATAAATGATTTGGTATTCCAGAGAAATTATCTTATTTGGTCTCCATCATTTGCAACACACACACCCTCAGGAAAGTCAAACAAAATGGGAGCAGTAAATAATAAAAGGAGTATTTCACTGAGGGGCAAGGTACCTGACCAAGAATTAAAATGTATCATTTAGACTTCAGAAGTAGCCAGTCTATACCGAGGCAGTCTGCCAAAACATGCTACATTAAACCTGTGTGAAAGAGGTTATACAATAGATAAATTTTAGGATTTTATCCTTTTTTATTACTTATTTTATCCATATCTGTTTTGTGGTTCTAAGCTTTACTTGGCTTAAAATGCTTTAAAAATTCATGTAAAAAATAGTTTATCTGAACTGTGCATAATCTCACAATTCTTCATTCCACTAAAGCTTTCAGAAAAAAAAATGGCAAAGTCATGACAAGTCCCATGTATTTTACATAAATTTTAGTCATCTAAGACTCAGAATTGGACTATGAGTGAATTTTAGGCAATCTGATGTGTGTTGTGAGTTTATGAACTTCCCTTTAAAGACTGAGTTGACTCACAAGGCTGTCATGTTGGGAAGATAAATGTGGTTAAGGAATACTTATATATGTAATTAATTATGATCCAAAAAGGCAATCTGATAAGGTCCATTTTGAGTGTTTTCCCCTATGACCTTAAACATTTTTTAGTGGGGCATTTGGGTTTTTTGGTATATGTCACACATTTCTGAACAATAAATAAATGTTTATATTTGTAAGACTTTTTTATATGCCAAAGGATTTTCACAAATCTCAGAACACAGCTGGAGAAAAGCCATGCCTCAAAGATAAAACTGCACTGAATACTGATGTAAATTCTCCCCTATTAGTAATGCCCCTATAGCAAAACAGTTGTAAAGACTTGGGTAAAATTGGGAACTTTGAGAAACACATTATATGTGAATGCAACAATACACAGCATAAAAAATCCTTTATGAAAAGAATCGCAAAAACTTGCTTTAGAGGAATCGTTATCTTTTTCTCTCCTTCCAAAAGGAGAGTCAAACCTTTGTGCAGTATTTAGTCAGTAAAACATTAAGGCCATTACACCCTTATACCAGTGAGATTAAACTGGCCAGTAATCTCTGTTTTGTGGTGCTGTGTGTTTTTGTGGTATTTTGCAGCACGAAGGGAACTGCTCTCCTGAACCTCCTCCCCTCCCTGTCGCTGATACTGAGATCAAAGTGAAACTGGCACACAGAATCTCCACATGCGCCTGGTACAAGGTAAATTAGAAAGCAAGTCATTAAACTGGGGCAAAGGGAGAGAAGGTGAAGTTGTATCACTGATCTAGTCTTGTTTTCCTTCTTCCCCCCTTTCACAGTAAAGCACAAGCACTGCAAAGACTTAAATAAGCCACTTAACCATAAGGGATTCATCACTTGCCACACCATTAGCTGGTATGAAATAGTTAACATTGCAGAAATCTGGAAAAAAAAAATTCCAGTCCAGACTGATCTGTTACTAGTGCAGACTTTTTATGAAGGCTCATTAGAGGAAAATTAGAGGGAAAATTCAGTACCTTCTAGAGGTAACTGAATACATGGCAATCCATCAGGACCAGAAAAGCTGCTTTTTGTAGATTCAGGACTAGTTCTTCTGACAGAATTCCACTTCAAATGTCTCAACAAAAAATTTCCACTGATTAAGCTAAGCTTTCTCCTAAGGCATCTTACTGATTTTGCAATAGAAGTCCATGTCCATTTCAGCAATAATATAAGCAAGCAGTAGTCTGTTAATAAAAGTTAACCCTTGATGAAACCACTCTACTGGTACCAACACAGAAATACTTCTCCCACACCTCAGACAAGGTTCCTATCCCTTAGCACTAGGTAAAGGAAAAATCAAAATATTTCTATTGTTGCTAACTGTACACCACTGTCTAATGGATCAGCAGAAGTGCAGAACAGGCAGCTCAAAGCAGACAGTAACAGTGATCTGCATTTTGGTAACCCAGTTATCAAATGGGTTATGTATAGTCAATACAGTCAATGCAGAAAACTGGGCACTGCTGTGGGAAGCTGCACACACTACATTAGAGCTCCTGCCCCTGGCTGTGAGAAGACTCATGGAAGGGTGATGCTAAAAACACCAACAAGAAGAAAAAGACTTGCAGGCACCTAGAAAGCACTCATCTGTACTCCCTCTTTAGTAGCTCCAGTGGCACCAATCTATTTTCTCCATTAGGTTTCATTGTTCCAGACAAAATACTGCTATAGCCACAATAAACCCTTACTAAAAAAAAAAAAACCCAAACCCTTGCACTTAGTGATACTGATCTTTAAGCATCTACTGCTACATGCTTATATACGGGACTTGTGCTTCCACGCATCAGCAGAGTTCATACCCTTCAGAGTATGCTCCCAAGAATTCTTCCCACAGCATTTAGGTGCCTAACATTCCCTAGTATAATTTGATGCTTAACATAGAGCATCTTCCCCTGCACCAAGTATGCAAAAAAACTTTCTCCAATAGTCTACACAGATTTACTCAAGAGGAATTCTTAGTTTTTAAAACCTTCACCAAGGTTTACCCAGTGCAACTTGAATGGGCTGAAAATATTTCAGTTTAATCTATAACAAAAAGCAGAGCCTGGCCTAAGCATTCAACCAGGTTTTAACATCCTGGTTAAAACCGTGGATTACAATTTCGAAGTTACAGGGTTCTGTGTTATGATGCCCAAAGGATAGGCTAAAAAAAAATCCCCATAGACCAATGTCTATAGAGCAGGTATTTGTTTCTTGCAGAGATAGTGGTGAGGGGGATTTCTCCACCCAACTCACCCACCTTTGTCAAGTGCTGGGGTATGTTTATACAGTAAGACTTGCTTAGTGTCACTATGTCACTACAACATCATCACATCTGCACGGGGACTAATCTACATGGTATGAGCTCCTGGTTATTAGAGAGTTCTTTTGCACTGTGCTTGCACCTCCCCAGTTCAGGGGTCATCAGGGGTCCTTGATGAAGGCTTCCAAGGTCTTCTTCACATCTGAACTTCTCAACTTTGTCTTCAGAGCATGCAGTTATGGCGTTCCTTGGTCTGTCTGGTCTAAACAAGCCTAAATTTTGCTGCTAATTGGCTTTGCATTTGCCAGTTTCTCATCAGTACTATACTTACCTATCTCTAAAGCTATCCACCTGGTGAGTTTTTTCTTCTTTTTTGTCTATTCAGCATTAAGCAACTAGTCAACCATATACTAGCCATTACATTGTACAGAAAGTCATTTGTATCAGGTTGTACAGGTATGAAAGTTATGATTAAGGTTATATAGGTACAAAAAGCTATGACTCAGGTTACATTGATATCAGGTTATATAGATAGATAAAAAGTCATGATTCAGGTTATATTGATATCAGGCTATACAGATACTTCAGGTTATATTGATACCTCATAACTCAAGCTATATAAGCACCTTGTAACCTAAATTATATAGGCATCAGTTACAAACACTGTCCTATGCTCTAACATCTATAAAGTGTCCAGGTTCTTTCAGGTGTATACAACCCTTGAGCCAAAGAAAGGAAAGAGGCATAATTCAATAAGGAGCTGAACTACATTCATCTCACTGTACAACTGGTTCTATGTAAAGTGTGAGAGTTTTAAGTGTGTTTATGACTCTTCTGCACAGGAATACAAAGCAATGGCCTGTCAAACTGTGAGGAGGGCAACATTTAGAGCAGAAGTACCGAAAACAGTTAAACTCAGAAGGTCAGGAGATACCAGTAAAATGAACTTTATTTCAAAGCTCATTAAAAAGCTTCACAATAACATTAACAGAATTAGCATTTCCTTCATTTTATGTACCCCACATGAAAAAATGTATTGTTTAGCAAGAGATGAAACTTAAGCGTTTCTGCATGCTACTAACACATTTCACCATCTCATTACCTGGTAAGTATTTTGGACTGCAACAATCAAAAAACCTCAGGATAGAAGGATTTCTTCTGCAAAGTCCTTATGAAGGGGACAGACACTGGCTTCTTCTGACATATCCAATTAGATGTCCAGACAAAAGAAAACTACCTTGGCATCTACAAATGCCTAGAGTGTTTTGATTACAACCTTTTAAAGGAGCAGTACATTTCAAAGCAAGGGCTTCTTTTCATCTTTAGTGATGTAAATGGTTAAATACTGCACAGAAGCTTAGTATGAACTCACAATTCCACAGGAATCTGAAAGTTACCAAGGCAATTTTCCTTTTAGGATAGTCACGACCAACACTGTTACTATTCTTCCTCCCACAACATAACATATCCCAGACAAGTCTTAAGAAAAAAAATATAAATAGTTTCCAAAACAATGCATTCCCACCTCCATCACATGTGACAGCCAAAACAACTTCTGTCATGGGATGAAATAATTTGCTGCAAGTGCAGTGGCTTAGTCCAGGTCCATGTTAATGGTGTTTTGATCACTTGGATGACATTCACCGTTTTGTTGAGGCATTTCAGAATTTTTGTCATCTTCTCCCATGTCTTCAGTTTTATAATCACTCTGCTCACTTAACGGGTTTTCCTCCTTAGGAGAGTCAACTTTTGGTTTTGGTTGTGTCACAACAGGCTCACAGACATTGTTTAACTCCTAAAAAATGGAAAAGATGTGGGCAGAATAAATATTAAATAGCCACCAACTTCACTAGTACAAAAAGTCCTGTGTCCAAAAGACTACTTGAACTTGGCTTCCACATTTGTTCCACTGAGTCCAAACTGACAAGTTCTTATTGTACACTGAAATAAATTAATTGGTATACTTTCTGATGTTCTGTGAGAATTGCAAAAGTTCAACTAAATATTCTGGATTTCACCTTTTTTCAATACTATTTTGTCTCTCAGTGAAACACTGAAAAACAACCTGAGTTTTTAAGGTGACTGAAAGACAAAATCAATGAGCTCCACAGAATTGTACACAGTAAACTAGAGCTCCTCTGCTTTCTACTGGATCTCCTCCTTTCCATGCTTTCTACCTTTCAAGAACACTAGAGCAGCAAGATGAAACTGGGGAAGACAAAAGGCACAGATACCAGTCTACTTTTAGCACCAATCTCTAAAGATAGGTCTTTTTATGGTACTTACCTGTAGCTTTGCCTTAATTTCACTTGAATGCACAGCTGGATCCTGATCTAAGCTCTTCTTAGCCTGTGCACTCACAGCATTATTCATCCACTCTACCACTTCACTAACACACTTCTCTACTTTCATAATTTCCATTTCATCAATATGGATGTATTTCTCATCCTGTCCAAATACAAACATTTTGTATTAGTTAATAATGTCAAGTGTTAATAATGTAATCAAGTTATGCCAACAAGTCTATCTCAATTATTTATAACTTGTAAACCTCTTCCAATGGTCAAAATAAATAGAAGTTAGCCACAAGGGAGATCCATTACAGCAAGAGGCAATAGGAAATGCAAATGTCAATATAAAGCTTCCTTTACCCAAATGAACATGAAATCTGGTTCACAGAGGGCATAGAAGTGTCACAAAAATGTCATGCAATAAATTTTGACATTTTAAACAAAGCTGATAAAAATTCCCTTGCATTCTGGAGAGGCTGCCTGTGCCCAAGGTAGTTTAGATACTGAGATTCTGATGTACAGGCAAAGGATCAGTTTTCAATTTCAGCACCCCCTACAGTTAGATGCCACAGTTAAACAATTAATTACTATCAGGAGAAGGACCTGCCCAGAAACGCAACCAATGAATCCATACTTAGAATTCTTAAAAAAACATGTTTTAAGTATACTATTTAAAATGGTGCTATTTACTTCACATATAACACCACTAATGATTTCACTTAATTTTGTGATCTATAGCTCTGAGGACATAATTGTTTCTGATGCTAAGCCTCAGATTGAATTAGTTTGAATGTTGTGAGCTGTCCTATTAAAAATCTTTAATATGAAATCCAAGGAGCAAGTTTTCCAACAGGAATGCTTATCAAGAACATAATCTACAAATACCAATGGGAAAAAAACCACACAAACAAAAACCCCCCAAAAAATCAAGCTCCAAATACCCACATATAATAAAATTATGGTTTTTTACTTTATCTGCAAGTAGGTTTTACACTAATGCTTCTCACCATACAATAATTCTTGTCCCTGAAAGAACAGGAAGAGGAGCACACTTCTAAAAAACAGATCAGTTTTTTAAAGGTCAATAATCAGACCACAAGACTAAACTCTTTATAAGAACATCCTCTTCAGCCTGAAACATCCAGAAGTATCAAGCAGCTGAAGATATGACACATTGTGAGAGATTTTTTGAGTACTGGGAAACATTTGTGGTGTTAAATTTGTGACCTACATAGCAGTAGATTGCAGCTCATCTGAAAGTGCATTTGAAGCCCCTCCAGCCAATGAGCCTCACTGAAGCACTGTGGTTAAAAAAAGGACACTTACTTTATTCCTGAATTCCCCAGCTATTGTAGCATAGTATTGGAGCCTGTGTCCCAATTCTTGTAACAGCCTTGGTCGTTCCTCTGCTTCTTGATAGCGCATTTCAATTGGAGTACCTAATTTCTAGAATAAGCAATTTCTACATGTTTATGTGATTCATTAACATTCATTAATTTTGTTTAGCACAGTGTTTTGGAAATTTACTTTTTGGGCATATTAACAGGCCTACCTTTAAATTCTCTAATTTTTCAACATACACCTGCTTTGCTTCATCCTCACCCTCTTCATACAGCCAGCCTTCTGTCTCTGCTAGGAGGGCAGAGAATCCCTGCAGATCCTGTGTGTCAATATAATTCAACACATCAAACATCCAAATACACACCAATCCACCATGTTTGTCTTGAAGGAACACGAGAGGTAAATATACACATTAATCTTTAGCCTCCTGTATAAAAATCTAGTTTCTACTCCAGCTTTTTCATAATTAAGTTACTTAAACCATGCCAGCTTCTGGACTGAGAAACACACATCTACAACAAAGGTAGCATTTTACAGACTTTTGTCCTTGAGTAGGCCAATGCTTGGTTACAACTATAACTCATGGTTTTGATTACACATAAAAGGAACACAGCTTTCCCTTCAAGTCTCCAACTTCAGTTGAAAACAAAACTTTACTCCATTTGTGACAAAACCTATTTTCAGGGATATGTATTTGATACATCTAAACCTAATTCTGAGTTAGTCACTGCCATCATTCAAATGAAGTTCTGGTTTTGCAGCTGTGTCCAGGGTGGCTTTCAGAAAGTTGAACAAAGGAATACAAACCAGATAGTTAGTATCAGTATTTTCTGAGAAGTTCCTGAAACCATAACCTACCTTTTCACAAACAAACTTTTCATATGGTCCAGACAACTTGTCCCTGAACTCATATACATATTCCTCCACTGCATTCTTTGCATCATTTCTTTCTTTCTCCAGTTTATCTTGCATAATCATCTTTCCCTGTACACCACAGAAAATATTTTAATTAAAAAATAACACTGTTCAAACAGCATTCTACACAGCACAGCTCCTGTAAAATCTCCCAGAGGCCTTGGCTCACCTAACTGTTGAAGTTCTCCTTATTATGCAGTAGACTTATCTGAAGAAATGAGTTGCACTTCTCTGGATTACAAGAGTTTAAATGAATCTGTGATGTCATTCCACGGATCAGTGCTCTGATACTAATTGCTATAAAGGACATTTCAATCTTTCTGATAAACATTTGGCAGTTATGTGTTAGAAAGCAGACAGTATGTTAGCTCATTGTTAATTGAGCCCACACTCCAGGGTGACAGTAAAAGAACAGAGGTTGCCTTGAGAAGCAGGTCAATGGTTAACAACTGCACACAAGAAAGCAGTCTAAACCACACTAACTCACCTCTGTTTCAATATACATATTGAGGAGATCTTTTCCTAACTGCCAAACCAAGTTAGCTTCAATGGGTAGTTCAACATTCTTCACTTTTATCTTGGGTTTTTTAGCTTCTGGGGGCTGATCACCTTTCTTCTCATTTGTCTGAGTTAGAAAGAAGAAAAATAAGATCATTTTCCTGACTTCTTTCTGATGAAGTACCACTATGATGAAAGATACATTCAGAAGAACACAAAAAGGATTTTCCATGTTCTTTTAAAATCTTCAAAATAGACTCATGAGGCTCTTTCCTTTTGGGGATTCCACCTCCTATACTAGTCTCCTTCCAGTCTGTTTCCCAGACAGTGAGCACTAAGCTACAGCAAGGACATTCCTCAGATATATGGTGTGTTTGCAGATTTTTCCAGAAGTGTCCATCTGTAATGTAGCAGTTTGCTCATGATGCTGACAGTGGCTAAGATTTTAACCCAAAGCATTTTTCCTCTCATACAGATAAAAAAACCAAATCACTAGCAATAACATGCAAACAAGTGTTTCACATTGATTATTTCCTTTTATGTATTCCTGATCCCAGCTTCCCTTAGCAGGCCTAGTAAGCTTGGCCTCTAACTGCTGTTTAAATTGAAATGTCTGCAACCCAAATAAACTAGCTGTACAACACTGCAAGAAGACAGGGAAGTGGTAGAGAAAGGTTGCTTGCACGAATCCTTTCACAAACTTGGTACAAAAACCATCCCAAGATACAGGCATTATTTTCCACTAGAGTAAAGATGTGAAAATGAAGAAGGTTTCAACACCAAGTTCCTTACTTTTCCTGAAATATGTTACCATTTTAAAAGCCATTATATAGCATAACATTTTCAACAGAGTTAAAGGGTCACTCACTTTCTTGACATCTGGGATTTTGTTTTCTTCAGAGGGAGGTTCTGATGAAGGGGGAGACTGTGACGTTTGCTGACCATCAGTTTGTACCTGGGACTGTGTTCCAGCCTCACTGTTCTCTTGCTGGCTATTTTTCTGAAATGAAAGCCCAGGCACAAAGGATGTAGAAGGCATGTGCACTTGCATTTAAGTATAGGGCACTTCACTTCTGACGCACATACGGTACAAAGTGCCCTACAAAGCATTCTGTGCACACGCAGAAACACACACGCTTCAGCTATGGAGATCCAGACTAGGTTCAAGTTCAGAAGGACTTCATGAAAATGTTACCAGTGCCAGGCTTGCTGCACGATACTTGTGTGCGTGTGTGCACATGCTACCACTTTCTCTTACAAAAAGGGGCTTTTAATTTATTGAGTCATAATGTTTAAGTTTTTCCCCCTCAGAAAACTATTACAACATGAAGTAGATGTTGTAACAGTGTGCATTATTTCCCAGTGTTCCCCTCTACTTCAATGCTGTAGAAAACAATTCAGCTTTCCCTTTCACAGGAAGTTTCAAAAAAATTCACTGATACAAAGGATTCCATTCAAATCCTTTCAACACAAAGCACCTGGATGATTAACAAGCCAAATCTAGTTTTCCTGTTTGGAACAGCTGGATAACTATGGCAGCTGTAAGCAACCCCACCCTGCTGTTATTTGGCACTTAGCATAGTAATTGATTTTGAAATTCACACACTTCCAAGATAGCAGGAATTATCTCCTGTTCTCATAAAGACATTTCCTGACAGCTACACACATCTTAAAATTATTCTCCTTTAGCTTCCTTAGAGGAAGGTATTTTTCTTCCAGAGTATGTAACAGCAGAACACACTTTCATCAATCAGTAAGGACATTCACACACAAGAAAGGTCAACTTACATCACCGAAGTTTTCAATAGGCCTCTGGTCCTGAGCTTCCACTTCAGTCTCAACACTGACATCTTCACACTCTTCACTTTTAACTGGTTCTACCATAGATGCAGTGGACACACTGAAAATGCCATGAGTGTTGACACGAACTTTCACTTTGACTTTAGACTTCTCTCCATCTTTCTGAGCTGCCACATTCTGGATAACATACCTACCTAAAACCAAGAGAATCAAAACTCACACAGTGGAATTAAGTACGTAGTATTACAGAGCCAGGAAAACATCTCCCTTTTTCACAAACTGTTTTCTAAATATTTGATGAAGCCTCTGTGCTAATCTCACAGTCCCTCAAATTAGATCAGTACTACCAGAAAAAAACAAAACTAAAGTACACTGCTTTTCAGCCAACTTCATCTGATACATCGAATAGCAGGTTCTCCTGACATCACTAATACAGAGTAAATACCAAACTGGTGCTATCTGTGTTAGTAGTGAAAATTACTAGTAGTTCTACTACTTCTACTAGTAGTAGTTAGTAGAAAGAAAACTACTGAAGGGCTTAGTCTAATGCAAATATTAAGTGGTGCCATTCTAATACAAGTGACTGCCCAACACAGAAACAGTATTTCTAGAGGCTTTCCTTACAGCTTCAGATATCCATGCAAGTCTGCCATTACCTTTTATTCTAGGGCAGAACCTAATTGTTCTGTAATTACTGTAATACTTGAAACAAGCATTGTGAACTAATAGACAGACAATTAGTTCAAAAGTAAGTGAAGGATTGGATGTCCTTGACATTAACAGCAGACATTTTTCCTTATGCATGGATTACCAAAAGAGTGACCTGGAGACCACAATGCTCACTTACCTACAAAGGATTTCACAGACCAAATACAAGCATTTGCAAACACCATTCCTTCAGCAATAGATCTAGACTACAAGCACACAAGCTTTTACCTGCCTATCTCATAGGCTAAGGAATGGAATCCTCTGTCTTGTAAATCCAGTCATTACTGGAGTTGTGTGACCTGTTCTCCCTTTTGCCAGTCTTATTAGAACTATTAGTTACTTATTAGTCATACCAGTAGTTCTGTTCTAAGCAAAGAATTAATTGGCAACTGAGTTGAAACAAATCTGGTCTTCAGTTCTGTTCTTACCAGTTTTCAGAACAGCAGTTAAACAGCTTCAGGTTAGTTAAAGCCATATAAATTGAACATTGACAAACCCCACCATCAGTCTTAATGGCAAGACTTAAAAGGAAGTTTGATGTTTCTGCAACTACAGAATACTGTCTGAGAATCACAGAAGGGCCTGGGTTGGAAGCAACCTCAAAGATCAAGTTCCAAACCCCCTGCCTTTCATTAGACCAGGTTGCTCAGGAACTCATCCAACCTGGCCTTGAATACCTCCAAGGATGGGGCATCCACAACTTCTCTGAGAAACCTACTCCAGTGCCTCACCACCCTCACAGCAAAGAATCTGCTCCTAATATCTAATCTAAACCCACTGCCTCGCAGTTTTTAAAGCTATTGCCCCTTGTGCTGTCACTACCTGTGCTTATAATTCATCCCTATTCATTGTGCTAATTTTTCCAAATATGATATGCAAACGTACAACATTTAATTGCATGTTTAGAACTCAAGAACCATTATTTAATTGGCCTGTCTTTACCATCACAATCCTTTTCTAACTAACCATGTTGTAAGCTCTTAAGTATCAGCACTGTCAAGTGCTGCAATTTGTCAAAAAGTATGAAAGAGCTGCTTAGAAATGTTACACAGACAAATCAATACTGTAGTCTTGTAGCTGCCACTATTTCAGACTGCTTTGACTAAAAGTTATCCAGCATTATGACAAGCCCAGAAGGTATAGGTAAAAACAACAACTAGTTATTCAAGACATGCATTTTTAATAACAACTGGTTTTTCAAGACACAGGATATATTTTTCAATTATTCCTAGCTTGCTTCAATGATAAGCAGAAAAAAAGATTTAAAAAGTTACAAAGCTATCTTTTGTAGTGATAGCCACATTTTAGTTGTAGGCATTCATTTGTTTCCGTCATTTCTTTGTTTAGCCAAAACAACATTATAAGCAAGAAAAATAAAAAACATCGATTCAGTTGCCTCAGGAATGGGAAAATTCTGAGTCCTTCAGAAAGAAAAACCAGAACATATACTTCATAGCTATTCTGCACCACAACACAGATACTGTTTGATCTCAAATCATTCTGTTAGAGACGAAACCGTTTCCAGGACAATTACTTACCAATTTTTGACTCAGGATATGGTACTCCATTAGGATCAGAATAAAAAGCTTCTAGCTCAAATGGACCTTTCCTATAGAACGTAAGTACCTTAGAGAAGGGCACTGCATGGTTTCTGCTGAAGACCTCATGAACTCTGTAATTAAGGGAAAAATACCACTTTTAGCAGTGTATTTGAGCTGCAAGGTTTTGATATAGGGTCAGAACTCTTTAGAGGAACATCATGTTTTGACTCATTTGCCCTTCTGAACAATTCCAACAAAGATACTTCACTACTGCACTGCAAGGGAAAAGCATTTATTGTTCTCTACTGTCATGAGAACTTGTCCTATTCCACTATTTGAGCCCAGAAGAGTGTATTTTGAATCATAATATGCACCCTTCCTTAGTCTCAAAGGGATAATTACAGCCCTGTTAATTCCTTGTTCATTTACGTTCCATGGCTTGGTTGAGAACCCTGACACCAGATTATTATTCATTCCTCAACATGACAGAAAAATAACCAGCTTTACTTCGTGTTCTACAGCATGTCTGCTATTATGCCAGCCAGATTTTTATTTCCAAATAAGCTTTGTCTCCTAACTGTGGAAGATCTCATCTAATAACCTAGATGTGAGAAAGTGAGAGCTTTACCTAGAACACGAACCCAAGGCTGCTCTCGCAAGTGACACAACAATTAGGCCCTGCACCACCACAGAAAATACAGAGGAAGAAAAAAAAGCTGAACTGCAAAGAACATGAACAAGGTATGAACAGATCCAGCTAGAACTACGATTTTTCCACAAGTTGAACTTGGAGCTCTTTAGATCTTAGAAGGTAATTACATTTCCCACAGGCATGGCACAGATAGTTACAGAAGTCAGTCGTAAGAGACTGCAGCAAGAAATTATTCTTACAATGTTAAGTTTTTGCTAGGTGTTAAAATTTTTGCTTTAGTCAGATAAATAGCATCCATGTAAGCTCACAATATTTCCATAGTACATAAAATTATTAGTTAATCAAGAATCTCAGATAGCTGTTGGGAACAACTTGACTAAAAAACGAAAAGCCAGAAGGCAAAGTGGAGTAAGGACCCAGGCAGTGATCTAGTTAATTCTATATTCCTAATCCTGACAACCGGATAAAGGCTGCACAAGACAATATACTAGTTGGTAGCTCTTTCACTCACTTTTCTTTTAATCTTTTTATTTTTATAAATGGGGAATTACAGTTAAAATTTCAACCTATGTCTTTACTATCTTCCCTGTCAACAATCTCTGGTACACAGTCTATGGGTTTTTTACATGAGAACACCAAAATCCTAACTTAAATGCAAGCAAGAACATTAGCCTCTAATTATGAAGGTCAAAAACTTCATCAAATGGTAGTCTGAGCTACCTACCCTTCAGTGTCCTCTGCTTCTGTGTTCCACAGCAGAGATATTGGAAAAGGTGTAGCATCTGTCACAGAAAATTCTCTCACTTTAAAAGCTGGAGAAAGAATGGCACACTAAAAAAATAAAAAACCAAAACCAAAAAAAACTTGCATTAAAGCTGGTTAACTCTTCTACTCCACTAGCCAAGACAACAACAACAAAAAAAATCTTTGAACAACTGAGAACTTAATGGATTTTATTAGGCAGAACTATTTTAATTCTCAATTTCAATGCACTATGAGAATAGAAATCTCACACACAAGCATTAATGTGCTGTGATAGTGGGCCTTTCGTAGGTTGTGAGTAAAGGTAACACTCTAAGAAAATAGCAGGACTGTAAAAAATTGAAATGCTGCACTGCTTAGTCTTAAAAGAAGCATTTATCTAAAGGGTCCTGCTTCTTTCTCTGAACACAACTGACGGCTGGCAATGGAAAGCTGTTAGTGAGATGGAGTAAAGAAACAAAGAGAAGAGGGTGAAAAAAGAAGTCGAAGGAGAAAAGGCAGAACACAGAATGAGTGGTTTGCTTGTAAAATATAGCTGGAAACAGTAAAAATGGAAGGGAGACAGAATAAAAAAGCCTGTTTCAGATTGATGGCAAGTTGGATACCACAAAAGTCTAGCTTGCGTAGTTTGGGCTCTCCATAGATACTCCTCATAGCTTGCTGAGTAGAAATATCTTTCAGCCTGACAACATAAACAACTTAACAACAACTTAATTTTTTGGCATTAAAGATCCCTAGATCATGTTCTTCTGAAGAGCCGAGTGGGCTGCTTACAGAATACACCCTGCAATAACGTACTGCACCAGAGAGGAGTACTCTGGACTTCTTAAACAGCAAGGTCCCATAAAAAGATCTAGTGGACATGTTCGTTCCCTCGAGTACTTTAAAATGGACCACTTCTACAGTTTTTCATAACTGCTTGACAAATACTTCATGGCAGTGCTACCAAGAAATACATGTTTTAATTTCAACACATGTTGCCAGTACTATACCTGCAGAGCACAGCCCCTAGCTATGGCTTCATCCGCATTCAGTGTTGTACTGACATCTTTGCCAAAGAATTTAGCAATCCTCTCTTTGACAGCAGGAATACGGGTTGCTCCTCCCACAATCTCTACAGCATTTACATCTTCCACTTTTAGTTGTGTTTGTTCCATTAATGAAAGCAGAGGCATCTCTATCCTTTGCAGCAAGTCAGCACACAATTCTTCAAATTGTGACCTAAAAAAAAAAAAAAAAAGTGGAATTAACTAAAGAATGCCTGTTCCACAAGAACCTTGCCTGGTATCTGTTTCCAAACTGATGCTGACTAGGTTAGTTAACTACACTGCAAAGAGACTTAAAGCTAAGTCTCTACTCCTGTGAGTAGGCCAAAGTGGCAACCATAGACAAGGCAGTACACTAAGAGCTGCTTACAAATTTTCCTAAGCCACTATCAATGTAGTTAAATAAGATAAAGGTTTTGTTTGAGCAGCTGCTATGTATTTGCCTCAGAGCAGAGGCTACAGATAAGAAATCAGAAGACACTGACACTTCCTTTATAATGAAAAACTGTTGCCTAAATACTGTAAGAAAAAGAACCCACCACTCTTAGCAGTAGCTACAGACCTAACAGATGAAGTCATGCCTGTGAACACGTGCAAGAGACAGAGACTTCATTTACACTTGGACCATAACCAAGTCATCACCCATAAGCACTGTTTCTGCCCTCCATTTCTCTACCAATATCGCCAGTACACTAAGAACAGAAAAAAAGAAACAAAGCTTAAGTTGTTTCTACCTTAAGAACTGTATGAGATTTAGATTACCTAAAATATGCAGAAGGTCTAAATATGCAGCCAACTCTCTGGCTTGCATGCAACAATTTATGGTTTTAAGAACATATTCTACAAAAAGAATCCTAACTTCTTATGCATGCTTTATTGCACTGAAACATTGCTCAAGCACCTGAACATCACATTTCCCAGCCTTAGCTATTCTAGCATTAAAAAAAATGCCACAGCTATTTGGCACTTGCACTTAATTTTCACATGTTAAGTTTCTTTCAAACATGGAAAGAAACACTTGTTTAAAAAATATGGCCACCAAATCAAATGCCTGTCTTGTACAGAACTCACCTGTTCATTTTTCCAGATACATCAGTATCATTCATGAAACACTCAATATTTAGGGGAATGTCTGTGCTATTTGAACTCATAAGTTTCTTCAGTTTCTCACATTCCTGATATAGACGAAGAAGAGCCCGAACTTTGGTTTTTGGATCTAGTTTGTACTTAGATTTTATTTCTGCACAAAAGTAATCTACCAGCTTTCCATCAAAGTTTCTCCCACCAAGGAAAGGGTCAAATGCTGTGCCAAGTACCTGATTTGAAAGAACACAATTATTTAGTCTTACACTAATAAAATCAAAGGGAATAGCAGTCTTCCCACATCAGCATTTGAAGTCCTTGCCTCAAAAAAATGCTGGGGACAGGTCAGCCCATCTTCCAATGCACAACCACAACAGCCAAAAACTGACCTTCTCTTTTACAGAGAAAGTAAGACTAAGTACCTAAGTGACAATCCCAAGTACTCAAAATTTAAATACATACACACACACTCATTTAGATACAACAAAAGAAATTATAGCACTTGTATTATATATCTTATATTTGTGTAGTGCAAGAATTTACAGCCTGTTTGAAACAATTCTAATGAAATAAAGGACACTGATGAAAACCTTCACCTTTTGACTCATTGCCATTTTCCATGCATTTTAAATTATTTCAGAATTTAAAAAAGGCGGCAGATGGGCAGGCTATTTGATTCTAATTGCTTATAAACCCTTTTATTTCCATTTAATATTACTACCTTCAGTTTACTCTTGTTGAATGCACAGGCTGATACTTGAAATGCAGAATGTCCCATATCAACAAACACAACTATCCGTGGCTTCTCTTCAGGGGCTGGAAGGTCTTGCTTATAAATTCCGTAATTCAGAGCCACTGCAAAAGAAGAGTCAGGTATAATCCACCCTATCCCTAGTTTCCAGTGGCATACCATCACATCCCTGTGAACATTAAGCTGTAAGATCAAAGGCACCAAGACAAATCCAGATGTACACCTGTTCAAGATATACTATCTTCATGCAAGCTTTATCCATTAATCTAAGTTGAAGGATCTGAAAAGCAGAACATATTCCATCAGACATGTATAAGTTCCCTAAGCATTTGTTTGGGTTTCCTGGGTTTGTTTTTTTTGCCTTACAAAGTAATCAAAAATGCAGAACATCTTAACAGCAAAACCCAAACCAAATTTTCTATTTACAGTGAGGATGTTCCAATCTGGGAAGTTTTGTCAGAGTTGTATAAATGGTCAGCAGAGCCATGTGTCTGTTTAAAACCCCAACTATACCGAAAAAAACCTTGGAAATTATGATCAGGGAACTTCCTTTAAGAGTGTCTAAATCCTGTAACCGGGCAGTAGACTAAATGAACAAGTAGTCCAGGCACACGTAGCAACTTCTAAATAAGTGCTCAGGGAGACAATTATCAATTGAGCTTGATCTCATCTACCCCTTCACAGAGAAGACACTAAACCAAGAAAAGAACCAGCAAGTTTTTCAAGTATTATGTCTGGTATTCACCTTTTCAAGTCAGTGCTTTTCCTTACAGTAAATGCACCCTCTATTCCACCTGTCACTTGCAGGAACTGCTGCTTTATCCTACTTACCTGCTGTCATGTCATTCATTAATCTAAGACAATTTAGACCAACAATCTGAGCTGCATCTAGAAGGGACCTCCTTTCAGCATCTGTAAAGAATGATGGAACCTGAAGAAAGAAGGCAAGAATACAAAGTTATTTCCAGAAAATGAGACATTACAATTTTAAACTAATACTTTTAAGTAAATAGTGTATCTATTCCTCCTCTTTGAGGATGATGCTTACTGCAAGCCTCTAAAATGCAACTACCATACTGAATTGACACTTCAAATATTATATTCAGAGACAGAATTAAACCAGCATCAGCTAGTTTACATGAGCACACACTAGCAAGAAACAAATGAGTTATTTGCATACAAATGCTAATAACATTAAGTGCTGGCCCAAAATGTGAAACTGGATTATTATGAAGACAGTGACATGGAATACCTTAATCACAATTAGCAGGTATATTCCTGTCCAAAAAAGGAAAGAGGGAACTAAAAACATACAGCAACACTACAGATATGACAGATGGAAAGAAATAAGGGAAAACAAATGAAGAGAATCTATTTTGGTGGAAATTACTTTGGGCAAGAACTGCTAAGAAATTCTGAAGGAATATGCTGTTGAAAATTTTCTACAGATCTCTAGCATTGGCATTGGACAGTGCCTTCTGATGTTCCCCCCCAGGAACACATGAAGAACTAGCTTTCCAGGTATCAACTGGAGAATCAACATTTCTAATAATAACAGAGCTAAATATTCCTAGATGCAACATGAGACAGACTTGTTCAGAGTCATTGAGAACAGAGAGGCAGATGTTATTTTATACTTGGGGCTTTGCAATGGAATGACTGTTCTTGATCTGAGGTCATTTTTTGTGCAGTCATAACATTGAAAAAAAAAAACCAAAAAATTTGCTGAAAGGACGAAGATAAACAGGATAGAAACTAAAATTTTCAGCTGCCAGAGGGCAAATTTTAATAAAGGAAATAAGGACATTTTTTCTCAAAGTTGTTATCAAATTGTTTTAAATTCAAGAAAAAGCACAAACATTAGAATTTAATGAGTAATTAGTATGCTTAGTCATGAAAACAAGCTGTTACAGAAGGGTATATACCTGTATCCAGAAACATTTGGGTCCAAAGGTTCAGACCTTTCCAAGAGAATGAGTTCATGAAGTTAGTCAGGGTCTGGAATATGCCAGCAGCTCTGGGATTTCTTTAAGTCAAAAGCTCTAAAGCTAGTTAGGATTAATCCCTTTGTAAGTGCTTAGCAGAGTTCTTTTTCACTCTGCATGAATAGAAACAAAATGCCCTCGATAGCTCAAGTTAAAAGACATAATGTTCCTGTGCACTACAATTACTTACAGAAATAACACAGTCTGCTACTGGCTTTTTCAGGTTACTCTCTGCAGTCTCCTTTAATTTAGTCAATAGCATAGCTGAAATCTGTTCCACACTGAAAATGTGCTCCTCATCCATGTACATGACCTGGACAGAATAGGTAAAATAATTCCATTAGTTCAACTAGAGGAAAATTACATACATTTAATGTTTTTTGATACACTGCTGGCTAATACTTTATGAATCATCACATGCTTCATTATTTCATTATGGAACTTCAGTTAACAATTTAATTTCCCAGCTGAGCATTTATAGAAGCAGTAGCATTCTGTCTTAAAATATCAAGAACTGTATCAACTCCATAGATGATGGAAATGGCCAAAACTGACACAAGTTTAAAATACAGCACACCATTAAGTAAAAATAGCCATCATTTTTCAAACTGAGGCCAAATGCAAAAACTGTACAAAACTACTTGCCGTCTATTTTCCCTTGGCATTTTCATCCTGCTCAAATATGTGAGGAATCTCTGAAGGAAGAACTGTGCAACATCTGTTCCACTATGCAGATAAAACTAAAAGCTTAAGATAAAGCTCAGCAAAAAGCTCATATATTGCTCTCTCAGCAAAAATTATTCTTGAATCACCATTTTTATCATGCACTAGGATACATGACGATGAAATGAAGTAGCATGCTACCACTGATGCTTGAAAGTAGCACTTCTCTTTTATTCAGTCAGTACAATTTGGGGAAAAATTAGGCAGTTTGGTTTTAATAGAAAAATTGTTCCCTGAACCTACCAGTCTTACTGAATGTTACTGAGTCAATTATTAAAACTTTTTAACCACAGTTAAATAGAAATAAATACTCATTTTTTCTCCAAGCAGACTACGAAAAATAGGAAAAACACCAAGCAGTAGTGTTCTCCCAACACCAGACTGTCATATAGTACAAGACTCCTACAGACAGTGATTAAAGGAAACCAATAATTTCTGTCTGAATTTCTGTTAACCTCACAGGCCACAAACAGCAAAAGAAAAAGCATCTCCTCTTTTGTAAAGCTTGGCTACTTTTCCAGCCAGGATTCTTTCCAATGTATATAATCCTGTGATCTATTCACTACTTAGGACTGATCTACACTGAAGTTTTGAGGGACCCGTTCAAGCTAAGGTTTTCAATAGTGAAGCAATACGTCCTGTTACACCAGCAAGGCTTCATTATGAGTAATTAATTGTATGCATTTCAGTAAATGGACACAATGTTATTAAAGTAGCAATTCTAGGAAAAGCTGACATTGTATCAGTGAAGTCCTTGAAATGTAAGCAAGAGCCAAACCTGCAATGCGTTAGGAGCTGGTTTTGAACACCTTTTTGCAAGTAACTGACTCCAGGCAAGTCCACCAAAGACACGCTTGCCACTCATTTATGGCAATACTCTAAAGAAGAGTAACTACTTTCTAAAGCGTTTGTAAACCACCTAATAAGACTGCTGTAATGCATTGCCCACAAAAGTGACCAAGTCATACTTTGAAGTAAAACCATATGACCTTCTAATTATCCTAGCAATTTTTCTGCCAGTGTATTTGAGCTAGATGTGGAATTTGCCGACAGGGAAACTTGCATTTCAGCAATTATTTGTAAATGAACCTTAATTTGAAGGTTAACATCCACTATTTAAAGATGAAGCTGTCTATTCATAGAAGAGCTCTTCTTTAACGAAGATTAAAACAACCTATCTTTAGGGTAATTAAAAGATACCCATATTTTCATGACTAGGAGCTGAAATGTAAGACTTCAGTTTTAGCTATACAACCCAGAAAGATACACTGCAGATTTACCTTTACTCCAACTCCACCATTCTTCATGGGAACCAAATCATAGCTCAACTTTTCTTTTTCCTTCTGAACAAAAGGATCATTAAATGCACGGCCATGGAATCTCTTGAAGTTAGATACAGTGTTGTGGGCATGAGTAATTTGCTGTAAATAAATACAGGATAGTTAGAAATACATTCTTAATCAGCCTGTCATGTTCAGTGCTGTTCTGTATGCCCCCAAGCACAGGTCAGGTTTTTAGACAACCACTCACTCCCTTGTCACAGCTGTTTTATTTAACACTGGTAATTACTGTCTGGTACTTTTTATCAGCTCATTAATAAGTTTGACACAGACTTCTAGACCATTACTTCTTAAGGATTATAAAACTGTCACTGAAACCTTGACACAACTGGGTGAACAATAACATGATCAACAGAGCCTACTAGTTTAGTCAACTAATTTAGAATCATAGAATCACTTAAGTTGGAAAAGGTCTTTCAGATCAAGTCCAGCTATTTACCTAACACAGCTAAATCCACTAATGTCCCAAAAAGCCACATCCTTTTAAACATTTCCCAGGACAGTGACTCCACCACTCCTACTCCCCTGGGCAGCCATTTACAAACCTTCTGGTGAAAATATTTTCCTAATAGCTAATCTAAACTTCCCCTGGTGCAACTTGTGCTCCTTTTTATGTTATTGTAGATAGTGATAACAGCACGCCTGAGCTTCCTCTTCTCCAGGTTAAACACCCCCAGCTCCCTCGGCTGTTCCTCATCAGTCTTGCAATCCAGACTCCTCCCCAGCTCCACTGCCCTTCTCTAGAGTCACTCCAACACCTCAGTGTCTTTCTTGTAGTGAGGGGCCCAAAACCAAACACAGGATTTGGTGTGTGGCCTCACCAGTGCCAAGTAAAGGGGGACAATCCCTGCCCTGGTCCTGCTGGCCACACTATTCCTGAAAAAGGCCAGGATGCCATTGGCCTTCTTGGCCACCTGGGCACACTCTGGATCCTGCTCAGCCACTGTCCAACAGCACTCCTAGGTGTTTTTCCACCAGGAAGCTTCCCAGCCACTCTGCCACCAGCCTGTAGTGTTACATGAGGTTGTGACTCAAGGGCAGGACCCAGCACCCATTGAACCTCATACAGTGGGTCTCAAACCTTCAATCCAGCCTGTCTAGATCCTTCTGTAGAGCCATCCTGGCCGCCAGCAGATCAACACTCCTGTCCAGCTTGACCTCACCGCCAAACTGGCTGAAGGTGCACTCAATAGATAACCTTGGTCAGATGATTGATTAGAATATCAAATAGGGCTGGCTCCCAATACTGAGCCTTGGGGAACACCCCTGGCGATAGGCTGCCAGCTGGATTTAACTCCATTCACCATCGTGCTCTGGGCCTGGCTATCCAGCCAGTTTTTAACCACTTAGGAGTAACAACACAGTTGCGCCAGTCATCCCCCCAAGTCTCCACAACGGCAACTGTGTCAGAGTTTTACTGCTGCACAAGGGTGTCCAGCTCCTCCTCTTTATTGCCTGCGTTGCAGGCATTGATGTACAATTGCTGGGCTATTGATCCTGTCACTTTTTTCCAGAGGAGAAGCCCCAGTTCCTAAATGACCATTCTCAGGAGCTTCCACAGTTTCTAACACATCAATAATAACCCTCATGTTACTGCTGCTGCATAGACCTCCACCCCATCTCCACCAAGGCAGCAGAGTGAAGGACCTTGCTAGAACACTCTCTCTCAAACACTGCTGTGGTACCCCCCAGGCTTATCTCTAGCAAACTTGGTTGTATGTCTTTCCCCCTCCAAATCTGGTTTAAAGCTCACAATGATACCTGCTAGCTCTTGCGCAAAGATGCTTTTTCCCCTCTGAGACAGGTGTACCCTGCCTGCTGCTAGTAGTCCTGCTGTCATGTAAACTGACCCATGATCAAAACCCCAAATTCTGCCAGTGGCACCAGGCTCAGATGTTGGTCTGCTGGCTCATCCTGTTCCCTCCTTCATTTCCTGCAACTGGAAGTATAGAGAACACATGATAGCACTATTTGTGTTCCTGATCCCTTAAGCAGTCATTCAAAGGCCCTGAAATCTCTCCTGATTGCCCTAAACTTGCTGGTGCAACCTCATCACTGCCAACCTGAGAAACCAATAATGTATAATTATCTAACAGCCATACCAGGGTAGGAATTTGGACCCCAGAGAGGCAGCAGACTTTCCTAAGATTGGGTTCCAGCGAGCATATTGGGGTTCGAACTGCTGTGCCACACCTCCTGCTCCCTTCCAAAGGGAGTCTCCTACAGCAATGGCATGTCTTTTTTTCTTCAGGGAAGTAGTTTTGACATAGGCCAGTTTAAACTTGGTGACAGATTGCTCCCTATCCCTGCAAGTCACTGTTTTCCAGCAGCTGGAGAGGAAAGGAATCCGCTGTGTGTCCTGTCTGCCTCCCAGGCATGTCCCAGGGAACACAGGGTGCAATTCCACTATATCATCTCTCTCACACTCTGTGACAGTCCTCAACCTACTCACCTCCCGCCAGAGTTCTGTCACGAAGCGGAAGAGTACCTGGGCACACTCCCACAGCTGCCACCTACTACTGGCACTGAAAGCAGGGCTCACCCTGCAGGTGGCACCTGGGTGGCAGCATGTTCCTGTCAGAGCTGTCTGCGCAGCTGTGCCAGCCGTGCTCGGCTTTCTGCCAGTGGGTAGCACTGCTCCCCGATGGGGCTGGCCCTGCCTCAGCACCCTCCCTGCGAACTGCTGTGCCACACCCTGGTCACCAGTGCTCCCTACGGGCTTCTTTTATACTTGGGGGAACTGCTGCTGTTGCTCCTGGCCCCACAGGTCCCATCAGCCACTGCCACTTGAGCTGCAAGCTTCTGGCAGCTCTTGTCTCGCCATGACATTCCCCCAGTTCAGGAAACGCCCCCTGCGCACTGCACTGGAGAACTCTGCTGCTGATTGTGCTGGCAACCAGAGCCACTCATCTTGCAGCTGGGTGACAGAACTTCAGACCAAATTCAAATGTTTATAGATTGCAACTACATGTGAAGCTGGTTTCTCTGTTCATAAGCTGGCCCTCCAATGCAAGCCACACTACCTCCACTTTAAATACCAAAACATCAAGCGCAAACAAGGGCCTTCCTAGTTACTAAGTGTCAAGTTTAACCATCCCCAGACATTTCAATACTTACTTTCTCCTCTCTGAGCTACTTTGAAATCTCACATCATTTCCTTGTTCACATTCACCTAACAGCAACTCAAATTCTTGCACTAGACCAAAGAAGAATACAGTGCATAGACAACCTGGAATTCTTTTGCTAACATCAGCTTCAAGTATATGCTAAATGACAATGCAAGCTCCTCAGTGCAAGCAAGTGACAGAGAAAAGCATTCGTTATCAGAAACGCAAAGCACAACAAAAACCAGACAACTAGAGCAGCCTAAGAGATAATGCAAGTATCTCAGAGTAGAATTAATCCTATTTTATTAGAGAGAAATTAGATAAGTGTGTTATTATCTACAGGATATGTTATAAACAAAGCCTTAAAATGTTCTTGATGTTAAGGATTTATTGTTCACGTTAGTGTTACTTGTTTCTACTGTTATAGGTTAAGATTCTCAATTTCTGTAATGTGTAGTACCAATACAATAGGTTCCAACCCCCACCCATTACCCTAAAAAGTTGTAAAGCCTTATGTTCTCATCATTTAACATCCCCAGTTTATAAACCCTGTTGTTTTATACCCCTGTGTTGCTCCTTATCCCTGCTGTTTAAAATCCCAAGCCTGTAACTCCCCTTTTACCATTCCCTTTCGCTGGGTAAAACCTCCACTGCTTCCCTAAGGATGGCATCTATCCAGAAGAGGCAGCACAATGGGGCGGAATATGCAAAATTAGTAAAGTATCTTGGAGCCTCAAATTAGAAAAACCCCTAAAACAACGAGCCCGAGCCTAGTTAAACAAAACCAACCATAGGACTGTGCAAGCAAGGAGGCAAAGCCGTCTTTCATCAGACTTCTGGACCTCGCTCTGACCAAGGTTGACCTTCACCAGCATGACTGCCCCTCCGAGAGCCATTCTGGGGTCTTCCTGCGGACTCCCGTGAGGAGGGAAGCCCCAGCTGTGCCCCTGGGCAGAGCTGTCTGCAGTCCTCCTCCTCCTCCGCATCGCCCGAGGGAGCAGCAGCACTGTGCGCGACCCTGCGGCCCCCCCTTCCCACAGCTGAATCCTCAATAAAGGCCATATATTAAAAAAGAGCTGGTCTCCTGGCCCAGTTCATTTTTTTCAGGATAGATTTAGGCAGAACCAATAGACTGCATGGTAACAACTCAAATGCTGAGCATACCAAGGAATATTTCTAGCATTCACTATCCTCAAAGAACAGCATCAATACCTTGTTGCATATAAAATTTTCCACCATGAAATGGAAGAATTCGAGCTACATCTTATATTAGAAAACTACTCATCTAGGACAGTTCTCCTACACAAAAGCTCTCTGACAAAAAAGGAGGCCATACTCCCACCAACAAACAGCAATTTTCAGACAGCTGTGTCTGTGGAAAGATGTCACACTTGGACCCCTGCTGAGAGTCATCCTTGGTTTATTCTAATCACCAAACAGTGCTCAGCAATTAATAGTACAAGCACAAGTTAGCACAGGCCAAAATTCATGCCAGGAACTATTCCAGTACTTTAACATGATTGAGTAGTTAGGTTCCTGTGTCAAAGACTGTTTCCCAGCGTGGTTTCATTTATTTGTATAGCCACAACTTCAGAATACTTGAATGCTACGTATTTCACTGCTCTATGGCTGAAGAACGTGGCAGCAGGAATTATTATGTAGTGGGCAGAGAAGTGCAAACACACTGGCAGCTTTTATAGCCAAATTTAGAATTAACGTCAAAGCCTTTTCTAAGAGAACTATCTTAAGATATTTTTAGAGTAATTGTATGCCATTAGGTCTGTAGCATGTTTTAATATCTTTCTGCTTAGTCACAATTAAGAAAGCTGAGAATTATGGTCTGCTAACTAACGTACTGTTTTCATCTCCAGTGCTACATACTTACCTAAAGGTACCAGAAATTCTCTGAAAATTTGCTCCAGCAGCAATTTCTCAAATGTTACTCTGAGTACCTTTGAATATTCTGAGCTCTCCCACAAAATCACATTGTGTAACTCACCAGTCAAAACCCGTTTTTATTCTGTGGGATTTGTTTGTTTGCTTTTTATTTTTTTCAAATGAAAAGAATCATTTTACTCCTTGTGTAGTAGCTACAACACCCTAGGACACCAAAAATGTAACTCTGAGCAGTCCTTGTCAGGAAGCTTCCACATTTACAAAAGAAACATAACTCACATCTCAGTTTATCAGCCAAAACTGGACCACTTACAACTAGAGAAATAAATGATCTGTCATCTTTTATCCTTTCAAGTAACACATTCTTTTTTCCTAGCAAAAATACTTAGCTTCAACTGCTGGGAGAGCCAAGCATGAAACACTCAATATAGTAATATCATACAGGTTAGTCTGAAGGTAACTAAAGTCACAGGTGTGCACCACTGCAAACACATACTTGCAAATGCAATCTAAGAGACTCTGCCTCACTCTCAGCTTACTTCATGTTTTCCACAGCATCTACTGGAACAATTTAACAATACTGAAACATACTCCAGAGTACGTAAGATTCAGATCATTTCACATTTTGAGTAACAACTCATTTTCGCACACTAATGAATCATACTAGTTTCAGACTTGTAACAATGCCAGCAGTCAACTCAGCAATGCTAAAACGAAATTCAAGGAAAAAAACACAAACACATGTATTTATTTCATGACTCCAAATGTAAACCGGTAACTGAATGTGCATGTGCTTGTTAACAAGTGAAGTATTTGTATTGCCTTGGCTATTCAAAATTAAGAAGAGTGCTACTACAGTGGAATAAAGTCTCCTTTAGTGCTCTCTCCATGGAAACCCACTGCAGTCCTTTTACTATGAGAGATGCACAGGCCAGCAGAGGCTGCATGCTTGATCTCCCGGCAGCAGTTATGTAACAATGTACAATTCCTAAGGATTTAATCATTACATTTTGTTATTCTGAGACTTGTTGGAATTAAGTTCTCCTTCTAAATTGAAAATACTACCTTAAGAAAGAAAACATTCAATCTATCAGAGCACCTCAAAAAAAAAAAAAATCCAAAATAAGGACTTCCATCTCCAAAACCAGAGGCATTTAATTTACAGCAAATGCAAAGGCTGTAAGGTACCCTGAACAGCTTTAAGAATCTGAGCCAAACCTCTCCCCTTATATCTAATTTTAAGAAACTATATGCAGCATTTAAAATGTTTTTCTTCAAGTACAAGGAAAATCCTGTATACAATCATTAGGAAAAGAAACCCAGTGACCTTAACTTGTCAGAATAGGAACATATTCAACTGGAAAGTATTACATTAATGAAAGAGAGAGCAGAAGCATTCTAGCAAAAACATCCTACATTTCTCTGAAGAAAGCATGGCAGCATAGTGCAGCATTTCTAAAATAAAAGGCTCAAGAAGAAATTGAATCTGTTCGGCTTCAGCTACACCCAACCAACTCTCTTTACATCCACTGGTACTTCAACAGTTTGCAGCAGGAAATGACCTACCTGGTTTTTAGCCGCAACACCAATAGCTCTGTTTTTCGATCCAAATGAAACCACCGACCTGGAAAGAACAACGAGCTAATTAACTCAGTCCTAACAAGAAACACGATTGAGGACTGTCACAAATTCATTTTCTACTACTACAGATAAAACACCTAAGTTTTTCCATCAAAGTATCATTCTTTCAGTTTGCAGTAAAAAACTACAGGAAGACTTTTATCCATCTTAAAGCTTTGGCTCGAATCCAGGACTTTTCACAACGGCTTAGCCAAACGGTAAAACAGGATGATGGCAATTCAGAGCTCACAGCCAGACTACACCCCACCCGTCTGTGCACGGCTGCTTCTAACTTGTCAACTAACTCCTGCTTTGAGCCAGACGCTCTCCGTACCTGACCTCTGACTAAAGGAGAGCCGCCCTGGAGCAGCTGGCAGAGCCCATCCTACGCAGCATGCGTGGGAGTGTGCTCGCCCCCGTGTCCCACTTAACCCGGGCTGCCCCCACGGGGATTCTGCTGGCCGCCCCCAGCCCGCCGCGCCCGGACCCGCCCCGAGTAGGCTCCGCACGGCCCTCCGTGCCCGGGCAGGGCCCGCGGGACGCGCTCGGGCTCCGGGGGTCGTGGGCAGAGCACGGGCCGGGACCGGGGAGAAGGCGGGGGGACACAGGGAAGCGGAGCGGGTGGTGACCGGGGACGCGGGGCACAGAGCGGGGCAGGACGGCAGGGGTGTACAGCGGTTCGGGGCGGGAAGGGGGAGCACGGGGGGCACCCAGCGGGTCGGAGGGACACACAGCGGGCTGCCGCCCGGCCTCGCCACCCTGTACCTGCCCC
>WBMY01001946.1:160468-248150 GCA_013397315.1 Donacobius atricapilla
GAGGCGGCGGGGGCCGGGAGAGGCGGGGGCTGCCCCGAGCCTCCGGAATGTGCGGGGGAACGGGGGGCGAGCCGCTCTCCGGGGCAACGTCTCTGCTTTAAATACACGGGGAAACCTTTCTAGAGCTCCCTGCCGCGTTGTTGGAGGTATCCCCCCCGCGCGGTGCTGGCAGGCTAAATATGTTAATTCTACACATCGCTCTGCAGAGGGCTTTTGTCTCGGTGTGCCACAATCCGCTTTAACATAAATGTCCTATTGCCTCCTAGCTGTCTAGCTCTAGCTTTTTATGCAGGACCCTATCCCTGCTAGAAGAAGCCTTAACCTTCTGCGCTCCGTACGGAGGTGTAGTGCGTACACAGATCCTGATGTCGGTTGTCAGCGCTACATCCATCACAGAATCAATTCGGTTGGAAAAGACCTCTGCGATCATCGAGTCCAACCTGTGACCGAAACGTAATAACCAGACCATGGTACTGAATGCCTCATCCAGTCTTTCCTTAAACACCTCCAGGGACCGTGACTCCACCACCTCCCTGGGCAGCCCATTCCAAAATCTAATTGCCCTTTCTGTGAAGGAATTCCTCCTAATGTTCAGCCTCATGCTCCCCTGACATAGCTTAAAACTATGAACTCTCCGCATGTTACGCGCTGCCTTTCAGGTCGTAGCTGTTACAAAGGGCAGGGAGAGGTGATAGCATTCATTGTCCTGAGTGTCCCTGCATGGAAGAGGCGAGATATTTCCACCCTCACCCCCAACACCCCCTTCTAGGTACTGCGGTTCAGCAATTTCTGATAAAGCTTTGCTTCAGAGCTGAGTAACATTCAGCCCGGAGGGATCTTGACCTCAAGAGTGAGGGTGTGTGGGGAGGATTTGGTCTCCTGAAATAGTGCTTGCCTGTTTCAGAGGAAACACAGGGCTGAAAAATTCATGAGACCAGCATGACTAGCTAAGGATGCAGCTTCTAACTGCAAAATGAGCTGATAGGTTGGTCTAATAGATCTGTATGTGTGAGCCGATGAGGTTTTGTGTCCTTACTTGACATGGTCAATATTCATGATAATGTATTTCCAGTTTTGAATGAGGAGACGGACTTCATCAAAGTATTTAGCTGCTTAAATATCCTGATACAGAAATGCTTAAAGTATTTAAATGGCCTTCATGAGCGTCCCAAGTCCTTGCATCCTGGAAAACACTTCTGTAGATCTTGAAGGTGAAAAAACAGTCTTTTAATTTATCGGTTCACCTGTATGTCAGGTGTCACCCTATCTGACAAGAAGTGGGGTACCTAGCATTTTGAGTGGTTGTTTAGAAAGTCCTATTGTGGCAAATCATGGACATGCAGCGTACTTGGTGGTTTAAGTGTTGTCATAGATGATAAAAGTAGATACCAAACATCCTTCCTGCTTTTTCTGTTTTAAGTTGTTTATCCTTGAATAGAAAAAGAAGAAAATTTGACTGTTTGCCCAGATTTGCAGCTGCTCTCTAAAGGGAGGAAAAGATCAGCAGTGAATTTGGAAGTTACTCTGCTGGCACCATCTCTGATGGTGCAGTGCAGTGGTTGAATTATGGCCTCAGTGAACTGGAATCCCAGTATAGGAATAAAGTTTATTTTTACTCAGCCTAAAGCAGAAGCACATATTGGTAGTGACTTGCTATGCATTCCCACTATGGAACTGTAAATGGTGTTGGGTAGGAGTAGAGGGGAGATAAGAACTGCTGAGGGAGGTAATATTGGTAAGGTGCTTGCTAGAGGTGGTTCCTAAATATGGGCCCGGAGCAGTGACACAGTGGTGAGGGCTGTTCTGAAAGGACAGGCCAGTGCTGCATGCTGCCAGTAAATCTGTAGGCTGGAAACTCTGTGGCTGCGGGCACAGCCCGCTGCCACCAGGAAATGAGTGCTTTGTGAAGGGACAAGTTTGAATGTTCTGATGTGAATAAGAACCCCTTGTTTTCCATCACTGATGGGAGCCGAGAAATACAAGATCAAAGAGGCATCAAGAAATGCTATGACATTGTCTGGCTGAGGTTAACACTCTGGTGAGGCCTGGCAATGAGAACACTCACATCTGTCTGTCTGGATTGATGCTCTGGATAATGTCAGCAGGATTGAAATCCTTAAAACCATGATTTACTAAGGACTGTAGAAATGAGATGATAAACTTTATTTTAAAAGTCTAGGAAAATATTCTAAAGGCTCGCTTCTGTCTTTCAGGAATGTGGAGGCTGTGTGTCCCTTCTAGGGACACAAAGGGTAACATATGAATAGTCTATCTTCTTGTAGGGGCGGGTGGGGAAACACTAACCTCTGCCGGTGTTTGTTAGGGTTGGAAAGCTTGTGAGTTTCGGAACTGAGGCTAACCAGTGTGCTTTCCTTCTTTCTGGTTGTCACATCAGCCTTTACTGGATGTCTATATGGACATTAATGCTGGCCTGATGTGAAATTCCTGTTAATGTTCTTCTTGGTCATATAGTCTGTGATCTTAATGCTGCTGGGAAGGGGAGAGGAGAGAGAAAGAGTATTCCTGCATCCTCACTGTTCAGTGGGGTATCTGGTTCTTACAAATGGGTGGTCTATTTTAACCTCTGTGATTTTGCAATGCACCAACTATTGTAGCTTGTTACCAGAATATAATGACTGAGCCATATTTTTCAAATTTTTAAGGTTGCCTCGCACATTTAGGATGAGTGTTGCTCAGTTTATCCAAATTTTCTCTCAACTTCAGTGTTTAACTTAGGGTAAATGAAGAGAGAGTTTGGTGACAAAAAGGTATCTCTTGTGGATTTTTCTTCACCCCTCAGTATGCGCTGGGAGTTTAGTTCTGTAAGTGTTCTTACTGTGGCAGTTATGGGCTCTGTAAACATGCCCACATTCTGACCAGGAGAGAAGAGCAATCTGACTTTCTTCAGTGCAAGAAATGCTTTAAAATGGTAGCTGATCAGGCCTTTAAAAAATATTTTCATGTTTGATACTGTGGCCTCTACCAGAGCATTAATAAGGGTGTCCAGAAACTGAATTTAACATGGGAACAGGAGTTATCTCATCTGTTAAACCAGTCTTAATGTTGGTATACTGCCATGGGGAGAGAGATAGAATGACATTAGTGTCTATACAGGGAATGTTACCATTATAAAACATGACCTCAGTCAACTAGAGGATGGGCTAATGTCCCTGTGGAAGGCCAAGCGTCACAGAAAATAACATAGGAATCAATTGAGTACTTGAAATTTCTGCTGTGTTGCCAAAGGCCCAAACAGAGATCTACAGAAGCTCTGCTGAGACAGTAGAGGCAGCATTCTTTGTACGTAAATCTTCATATTTTAATTGAAACAGAAAACAGGAAAACCCATCCCAACATAGGAAGGCAACATCTAAACATTGCATTCCAAGTAAATAGGTCTCTGTCATTTATCTGGGGACTTTATATGTGTTCTCACTTTACATTTGGGGGTTGAGCTGCATTCCAGCCCGTGCTATTGTTCTAATCTGTTTGGAAGTTGCCTGTGCCAGTTTTACTGCAGCTGCCATTCTGTAAATGTGAGCAGTTGGCTCTTATGATAGCACATGCTGGTCAATCTAAGCTTCTGCACTGTTTCTATCTCGCATCATTTGAGAAGGTCTTTAATGCAACCTAATGAGATTAGGGTTCATTTGTTCTTGGGTTCCCAGCTAAGTTTTAAAAGGGTAAAGAGCATTTCAGGTCATTGCTTATTCCAAAGAATAAGCAACTGACAGTCCTATCAAGCTGTGGTTCTCTGGAAATATGAATTAGTTCACTGGACAGCTCCAGTAGTCTCACCCTTGTGGTACAATCCTGTACTTCACCTCTTGCTTTACACTGATTTCCATACCACTGTGTTACCACTGTATGATATTTACTTTCATGTTTATAAACATTTTGTAAATCAAGAGAAAAAGAGGATTGTGTCAAGGAAAGTAATATGAGTTGCCAAAAGTCTATCCAACTATGTGAGACTAACGCATCATGATTGTATTTTCACTTAAATTTTTTTTTGTCTTTTCTGTATAGGAAGTGTTAATGATAATTTCTACAGTATTATCTTTGCTAATACCTCCATTCACATTCTTATCCTGGAGAAAGAGAGGAAAATTGAAGAGGATATCCCACCAATGTGGTAGTGTAAGTAGCCTGAAACACAGCAATCAGTGGGCACTGCTTTCTAAATGTTTGAAATCTAAGCTGAGCTGTTCAGAGCATCCCTACTGTGGGGAATATCTACTTTGTACAAAATGCACAGGCTCTTGGGTAAGGCAGATAAAACTTAACTTGATAGATTTTTGCATGCTTCCTGATAAAAGCCTCAGCACTTGGCAAATTCTAATGAGCCTCTTTGCAGCTCTGGCCATGTATCAGCACTTGTACACACAACATAGATGGATCCAAATCCCAGAGTACCCAACAGGGTGACGTCTTTATCTTCCTCACACTCTTAATAAGACTCTTAACCCAAAAAACCTTCTTAATCTGAATACAAGGATGTCCTTTTCCTGTGACTTTTTTTTTTCATTTTCATGCCTATTAATAGATCTGTGTTCTTACAAAACATGAGTTAAAATGGAGCAGATTTTATTTTTGAGGTTAACATGAATTCCTCAAAACGTATAGCTGTGAATGTTTGCTTTGATGGCGGGGAAACTACTGTTACTGTCTGATGTTGATCAAGCATTTGTATTTAGAAAAGCACAAATTAAGACTGAAACTAAAGCAAAGGTGGAGAAAGTAAGTTAAAAGTTACAGTGCTAAAGTTATTGTGAAATTCTTAGTTTTATTCCCTTGGATGTACAGATATTTTCATCCTTTTACTTAAAAAAAATGGATTGTCCCACTGGAAAATGTTAAGATTTTAGGAAAAAGACATTTACATTTTATTTAATTTGCATTTAATTAACTTAACACAGCAAGGCAAGTATACCATAAATGCTTTAAGATCCAAAATTATGGAGACTGGGCACATTCAAATAGTACTAAACCTGGAGTGTTCATGAATCTCAAATACTCTCACTTGAGTGATTATATGTTTATAATTCCCTCATAAACTTATCTCTGGTTGCTTAGACACAAGATGTGTTTTAAACAAGAAAATCAAACAATATGATTTTGGTTGAAAACAAAATTAATATAGGTGACCAGCTGAACATCACTAATTGGAAGAAGGGGAGAGTTGGATGTTTTTTAAGTAAATATGGAACTAGATTGTATAAACTCTCTGATGCCTAAGTGCAATTAATAAAATAAATGTACTTGTAAAAGCAGAAAGATTGCAAAGCCTCTTTAGACAGTCAGGATTTAAAAAAAAATCAGTGAGGTTTTGACTGGTTTTTGTATATGAAATGAAAGGAACTGGATGTTATTTTTAAGAAGGGAAATGAAAAGGGATGAAAATGAAAATAAGGGATGAGGGGAATGGAGATAAATAAGCTAAGTTATTACTACTTGATCTGATAGCAAACCATCTGGCAATATGCCACCAAATCATTATGTATCATTTATATGACTCAGTGCTAATTAGATGTGCACGGATTAGGCAGAGTTCTTGTGCTTTCAACATTGGTAGAATGTTTTAAAAATATCACTTACATTATTAGTATGACATGTACTTGTTATGAATTTCTGACAGTAATTCAAGCTATTTTTTTTCCATTAGAAAGTATCCAAAGCACTTCAAAGACTGTTCAGATTTGGAGTTATTAAAAAAACAAAACAAAACAAACCCCAAATATAATATCAGGATCTTCTGTCCACACACTAAGAAATTAATTTATTTTGCTTTTCCAGTAACTTTCAGAAAATCTATGGACTGAGCAGTTAGGCCTGAGCAGCATGAAAAGTTAACTAAGTACATAAATATATATACACTACAGGTTACAGTAAATATGATTAGAAAGATCAAGTAATAAAGCATCTTTTAAGTGTGTGTGGATTGTACTGTGTCTATACAAATCACTTTCCTTTTTTCTCTAAAAAGAAATGTACGTATGTAATTTCCCGATGTTCAGTCTCATAAAGTCAACAATTCCCACAAATTGAGGATTATAAAATTTTCCTTTGAGTGTCTATAGTACCTCTATAGCTATACTTAGAACTTATTAACTATTATAAATATGTCTATCTTAAACATTCTGCAACATAAGCCTGTTAATAAAAGGTATTCTAAGAGCTGAAAGACTATTTTCATATGAAGGCAATAAAAATCTACTGGATGGGAGAGGAAATACTGACAGTTAAAAATCAACAGGCTGAGTGATTAATAGGTGAAATTGCTTCCTTTTCAAGGAATGTCTCAAAGGTGGTGCATCTAAAACTACAGTTTTTTTTAAGAAAAAGAAATCAATATGGTTGACAAAGAAATATTACGTGCATTCTGAAAAGTAAAGGCCTCTGAAGGGAGCTTGTTTATTTGTCACGTGAACATAAGACTTGAATATGGTGAAAATAAGGCAGCACAAACCCATACTTGCATAATGAACTAGCAAGGGCAAAGAAAGAAGTAATGTTAGAAAAAATATCAGAACATTCTAATAGAATATTAGAATATTAGAAATAGATCTTAACACAGTAATACTTTTTGTGATGTGAGTGCTTTAGTAAATATGCATGACTTGCCATGTGTAGTTTTGTATTTACATTTATAGATGATTTGGAAGAGTTGAAGATAGCCCAAAGAGCTGCCAGAATGCTTTATAGCATAGAACATATGATCTGCAAAGTGGTACAAATGAACATTTATAGACTTAGAATTACACAAGAAAGAGGTATGTGCTCATTAGAGCTTTTTATTTTTTTATTATTTCAGAAGCAGTCACATAATGTTCCTCTAGTAGAGGGATGAGGGCAAAATTCCAAACAAAAGTGAGAAGTGAACTTTTAACAGTAATTGTCCTTAATGATTTCCTGCTGAAATTTTCCAATACTATAAAGTCTTTATTTATAGTTACAGATGCCTTTCTAAAAAGTTACTGTCCTTTGAACACAGGCTAGATTCATCCATTTATCAAAACTGGATTATTGTGCAAGAATTTTCATTTTAGTAGTGTAATCATAAAGTCCCTACACTGCTTGAAACATGCTGAAGACGGATCCCTGTGAGAGGCCCCAGCTGAGAGGGCTCAAAAAGTGAGAAAATAAAATAACAAGGACTTTGGGAAAATGTTGGTAGAAGTGTTTTGACAGCTTGAATGGATTTACCTGGGCTATGCTATTATTCATTTTACAGAGAACTCAAGCTGAAACTAAAAAAATATTTGCCAGCTTGGAAATTAACCACATCTCTTAATCTTATGCTTGAGCCAAGCCTTCACATACCGTTATGATTACTAATAACATTACACACAGTTTGTTGAGTTTGGGGGTTTTCTGTTCTTGGATCAATAAACAAATTTCTGTATAACTTCTGGACATTGGGTGGCACCATTGCCTCATGTAAGCCTTCACAGTGTTGGCTCTGTTCCTTTTTTCCTTTAGCATAACTATATAAGGCAAGTCAGAATGCAGAACTAGTCGCCTTCTTTCTTCTCTCTCTCTCTATTTTTTTTTTTTTAGTTTGATTTTAAGTAATCATCTTGCTTTAAATAGTAATGGATTTTTAACCAAGAACTGCTGTTGCTCAGTTTAGGGAAGTGGTGTTTTGATTTCAAGTGCTGAAATGGAAAGATATTCTGAACAGCCAAACTGCTTGCATGTGCATGTGCACCAGCTAGCCTGTGATGAAGTTGTACACTGATGCAAAAAGCAGGAATAGCATCTGTGTGGTTTATTGTCTTTAATGAAATTCAGTTTAAAACAATTTTTTAATTCAGAGCTGATTTGTGTCTGTAGCAGGACTGATATATCAGATAACACTATGTGCTTCTTGAGGTCAAGATTCCCCTAGGTTTACTTTTAAGTTGTATTCAGATCTTTTTAATTGGACCTTGATCTCCTTCCTGGCAGGTACAAAAACTTTGCTCCAAATCAGGAGATGGGTATAAGAACATACAACAAATACACTTTTCCTTACACTGATATGATTTTTTTTTCCCAGGGTTCATTAAATTTATGTTACAAAGTACTCAGTTGATAACTAATAGTATTTTGTGTTCAGATTAATTAAACCATCAGAAACTGCATTTTGAAAATCTTCTGACCAGTTACACAGCAGTGACTACTGTGGAAGTGAATGAGCCAGTAAAAAGAAATGCAGTTTTTTCATTAATTTTTACTTTATGGCTGTATTTGAGGCAAAAGTACAGAATTAGTCTTTGACATTATTTCAGAGAGTCTCATGGAAGAGCACAGTCAGAGTTATGTAAATCAGTGTCAGTACTAACTTCCTTGGGGGAAGGCATTCTGATAAAAGCTGGAAGAATAATAGTGATTTTTTTTGTGGGGGGGCTAAAAAAACCCCAATCCTACTTCCATATATGTTGGCTGTTCAACATAAAGATAGAAGTTCAGCATAAATAGAAATCTGCATAAAAGTATTTCTTATTCTTTGAAAATGTTGCCAACTATTTACATTTTCAAAAACAATGTCAAATAATGTGTCAGTAGTATCTGCTATAAACAACTTACGAACCTGCTACTTGTCAAGGTTTTCACTGTTAAGCCTTGTAAGGACTGTGTTCACTAGAATCTGAGCCAACTGCTGGATTAAACAGCAGATCATTAAAACACATTTCTTGGATATTTGTTTGTAGTGCATAGTCTGACCAGCTCTGTGGGTTTATATTCCTTTAGAACTCATCACAGTGCAGTTCTTTAGGTTCAAGACCTTTCATTCTTCTTTTAGAGCCTCACAAATAAACTTGAAGTAACAGCTTCAGAGCTGAAAAGTGAGACGGAAGCTTTAAATATACACTATGAGAATCGGTGAGGACCGGTGATCAAACATTGGAAGCATTCTACTTTTTTATTCTTTCTAGTGGGAACAGAAATTGAAAAGAAACAGGCGACTATTTCTCAAGTATTGAAAAATTATGTAAGGACTTTCTCTAGGCCCATTAAGGATATGATGAGAAATAATGTCTTAAAGTTCAAACAAGGAAGTACCCTTTGGCTTCAACAAGGTTTGAAGCTTAGTGTCAGTCAGGAACTGGGAGTCAATGCCTTGCACAGCTGAGGGATACTTTTGATTTCTGGTGTCTCCATCATTTGGGAAGTGGCCTGGGTCTTGCTGTGAGCAGATATGAAAGAACCTCCTCATTTTTTTTCTAAATCCTGTTTAATCCCACACCATGATTTTAACATTGTACATTCCATAGTAGATAAATCTGCTGGAAACAATAATTTGTCTTTCAAACTTACTACTCAGACTGCAATGTGTTACAGTAAATTCACTGCCAAATGAATGTGATGAAAAGACCAGAATGTCATAAATTTAGAAAAGATTGTTACCAAGGGTTGTGAATTGACCCTGGCCAACAGCTGAGCACCCCCACAGCTGCTTCCTCACACTTCCTCCTCCCTCAGCATGGCAGTGCATAAAAGGAGAGCAAAAGCTGTGGGCTGACATAAAGACACTTTACTAAATGAAGGAAAAAAAAGGGGAAAGACCCAAGTGATGCCAAGGCAATTGTTTGCCACCTCTTAGTGCAGTATCTAGCCAAGCTCCAGAATTCAGCCACCTTGGAGACCACACACACACCTCCCTTCTTCTAACCCAGCTTCTATTGGGTAGCATAACTTTATCTAATATGGAATATGCCCTTGGCCAGTTTGAGTCCTCTCACAACTTCCTGCTCAGCTTGAGGGGGAGGTATAACACCGTATGGCCTCTTATGAAGGGAGTTAACTCCATCCTGGCCAGACCCAGTACACCAAATTTTTTACAGCTTTTGAGGTAAAGTTCAATAAACTAGTTGTTTTCCATGCTGTCTACACAAAGCTTGTTTTTGAGGTTTACTGTGCATGTCACAGTCATTTTCTTAGGATTGCTTGTGTTTTCTGTAGAGCTGTGTAAAAACTTGGTACTGCTGTTATGCCCAGTGTGCCATACTGCTTGGTCACAAAGCAGTTTTTCCAGGCTCTTAACTGAGTGGTTTTGATTTAGGAGTATGTATTTTGAGGGTTTGGACAAGGTTTTCCGAGATGATGTTGCCATCTCAAACTTCCTTTGACTTTTGTAGTTTCCCTGTGTCATGTTGACTTGATGTTGCTGTACTTGAAAGGTTCTATACCACATGTGGCATTCTGGTTTTTTTTGATCCAGTTCTGTTTGACTTCCCATATCAAAAGCAGAATGAAAGAGTCCTAGGGGAGCAATTGTGAGTGGACATAATCTAAAACTGCTTTGAGGCTAATACAGGCTATGATGAGTGAAGTTGCTCTAAAGTGACACCAGGCTGTAATGGCTCCTAAGAGCCACTTCATAACTGAAAACTTCTGAGTGAGCAGAGCTCTGGTTCCTACTGTCAGTTTTAATCAATAAGCTGCTCACCTGGTTAACTATCCCAGCTCTTGTTTCCCTGTACATCACTGAGAAAGACAAGGCAGATGTCTACCTTTGAGTGAAGACAATCAGGATGCAGAAGTCCTTTTCAGTCAATTAAATCTATTTTTATTGCTTAGAAGAAATTCCATGTGACTTTGTTCATATTGAGGGATGTTTGTTAGGTGACATTCATAAGCAAGGATGGTTGGCAAGCTCAGAACTAAATAATTTTTTCTTCAACAATTACTGATATAATGACTTTTAAGTGCTGTTTTGCCTAAGTGGGAGGCCTCAACAGGCAGCAAATACCAACTTCTGTTGTTGGTACTGTGAGTGAGATTACATATCCAAAGTTGACTGATTTTGTCAGCAGGTATGTATCAGGTAGGTGTCATGTCTTTTTCTATTCTTCTCCCTATAATTTCAGAATAAGAGAATAATTAAAGTGGGAAAGAAGTTTTGAGGCCATCTGGTCCACAACCCAGCTCAAAGCTACTTCTGAAGTGCACAGTTTTCCAACTCTGCTTGTTCAATGTCATGATGACTGTGCACACCTGAGCTGGTTCAAAAGAAAACTACTTCAGTTGAGGAAACTAGGTGTTATGCACCTGCCACTCTTTGAAGTGTTCACATCTAAGTATACAGCCCCTTTGCTTCTTGAGATTACTGGCATTAAAAGCTGTAAGACAGACATACCCCGAAGTCTTTAGTATCACCATCTTATAAAATGGATTTTTTCAGAGTTTAAAGACTCATTAAGATGTTTCATGCTGGCTGAACATCTCTGGATATTACTGTGACTGCTCATCTCTTCCACTGTCAGGGATTTTTTTTTTTTTTTTTTTTTTTTTTTTTTTTTTTGGCTTCCAAATTGGGATCTTATAACAATGTTTGAGTTGGTTTCTGAACTATCATGGTTTACAGGGCAGCTGTAATAAGGTAAAACAGAATATATGGAAGTTATTTGTGTGAGGCATGGGACATCCTGAGGTACAAATTCCAGGAGCTGATGCAGGTTAATCAGTGCTTGAGTGATCATATTTGCAGCTCATCAAACCAGCAGAAATGTTAAAGACTAATTCATAGAACATTATTTAACCACTCACTTCAGTGTTTCTTGGACAGCTTGGCTCATGCTTTTTCCCTGCCACTGTGACTTAGTACACAGCTGAGAAAAGTGGGTGATTCTTTAGATCACTGTTTCTTTTCTTGGAAGAATTAGAAGCTGGGGAAAGTAGTTAATGTAGCCACTAAGCTCTATAAAACTTACGGAAGCATTTTGTTCATACATTATTTTGCTCAGTTAAACCCCTTATTCTTTATCTATATTTTGACTTTTGGTTGACAAGGTGATATTTTCGCTAATTCATTAAAAGACAGGATCACATAGTTTAGGACGAATGTTTCATATTTTCAAATAGCTACATTTCAGCAGGGAAAATATAGAGAGATCAGACGTGCTTGGTAGAGGCAGTTCTGTGTCAGATGGAAGCAGCAGGAGACCAAACAGGAGAGAGCAGCAAGTCTGACAGTTCCTTAGGCAAGCTGTTCTTTTGACCAAGGGAGTGGGCAACATGCCACTTTTCAGTCTTATAATCAAAACTGAAAAGCTTCTACATTTGCCTATAGAATTTTCTTCTTGGCTGTGTGCAGTACAGTAGACAGGGGCATTTCATAATCTCATCACCTGAGCTCTGGGGACCTGTGTTAAGTTCCACAGGGTGATATATCTTCTATTTCTTATCTGTAGCTTGGTCTGTAATAGTTCAAAAGATGTTGACATTCCTGTGTCCTGTCCACTCCCCTGAGTGCATATATTTTGCCCCTTAGACAATCCTAAATGAGCACCAGAAGATATGCTGCAGATGGCATTTTCACTGTTTCTCTGCCAGAAGGCAGAGGAGGTGACTGCCAGAGACAGTTAAGCACTCATTACTGCCCCATAGGAGAGGAGTTGTCTTTGCTCCACCTTTACAATCTTATAAGGTTCTGTGACTGATTGCTTCACACCCAGTGTTTCTCCAAGTCCTTTCTAGAGAGTGTGTGATTTAATAACAGCAGTCTCTATCATGAAAAATTGCTTGATTGAACTCTGTTCCTGGGATTCTTTGCTACACAGCACATCAGTTCTCTATAAAGCTTTAATTGAAGGTTCTAAAACATAGCTCAAATGGAGTCCTGAAATTTTAATTAAGAGCAAGCACTTCCCAGGTTAACCCAGGAAGAAGAGAGAATAAACTCAGACTACACTGTGGGCTGCCACAGGGACTGGCTGGAGCACTGAGTTCCCTCAGTGATTTGGTTGTCAGGTTTACAACAGGCACATACTGGTACTGCAATGTTCTGAGCAAGATGGGGCAAGTCCCAGGCCAAGTGTCACTGACTAAGTCATATTTAGAGTGTGGGGGGCTTTCCCTGCTACTGCAGGTTTCTCCCATGGAGGACTGTTTAAACTGGTCCAAAGGGGACAAACAAGTGTAGTTCAGATCTGAACCCTGCAGAGTATCAGAGCTCCCTTGCTAAAGCCCACTGCCTAGTGTTTGACAAATGTAGGTGTATTCCCAGGGTATCAGTATTTTAGGGTATATAATAATGGACTGAAACTGGCATTGAATAGCTGCCTTGAGTAGCTGAAAGCTGAGAAACTCTGTTTCCAAATGCATGTTGTAATTTGAAAAGTAATTGTGTGATTCTGAACCCATTTGGAATGGTTTTGCTCATTTCCACGGGACTAGTCATCGCTTAAAGTTATGGCCCTCCTTATGTAACTTCCTGAGTAGGACAGAGAGGTACAATTGCAGAAGCCTGAGGAGGAGCTGGAACAGAACTTAGCTCATGTGATTTGCAGGGCTGCCCCTGACAAGGAGGACTTTCCGCCACACCTATTGAAAGAAACTATGGAAACTCTGTCATTCCTGGATGAAACCTTTCTCAAATAGCTAAAAGAACAAAGTAGTTGCAGTCAAGTTCTCTAACTCAGAAATTGCTGTTGTGTCTGGTTCATAATTTGTTTGTTTCCCCAAATTATAGTCCTTCTATAGAAAGAGATGACCGAGCCACCAGGGTATCCAGAGGCAGTGGTGCAGTGCCTGCACAAAGAGCAAGCTACCTTTGAATCACATGCCAGCCTTTGCATTTGATATGCATAATTTTACAACTATCTATCTATCTATCTATCTGGCAGCATTTATTTGTATTTGCAGCCCCCCTCCCCCCCGTTCCTAATCTCAGAGGTGGGACAGAAACATTTGTATTATTTAGGAATCTAAAATACATGTAATACTATAAAGAAAGGAGGCTTGGTGGTGTTCTTAGCTTCTGTGTTCCTTAACAGAAAGTTCATAATTTTTATTTGAGATAGAAATTCTCAGTGGGGTAGTTAGAATAACAAACAAACACAATTTGAGTTTGTAAGTAGAGTAGAATTCAAGAAAAATCTTTATTTCCTACTTCCACCTCACAGACATAAATATAAGATTTAAACCACTTAAGTGCTATTTTTTGTGACAGCTGGAGAACACCATGTTTCATGGTAGAGTTCCATATTTCTTGGGATTGTTACAATGGAATTTTTTCTAATATTTGTGACAAGCCAAAACACTAATTACATCTCAGCAAAAGGCTGGGTTTTTTGGGTTTGTTTTTTTTTTTTCCTTACAGACTTGCTGCATGGGAAAACATTGCAACATGGGTATATCTTAAGCAATTTGAAAGTAAAAAGTGTTATGTTTATCCCAGATGTTGTGGGCATGATCCTTGTGTTGTGAATTCTTAAAGAAACCAGCACAAAAAACAGAGAAATGCAAGAAAGGATGGGAAACACTGCCGAAATTTATAAGGAAAACCAAGCAAATGCAGACATACATGTTAAGCAAAAGGTTTCATCTATTTTATATTGCTATAGTTCTAGAAATGGAAGAATAACTTTATACTTCTCTCTTATTTTTTTCCCCTGGTAATGATGAGCGTACACATGAAATCAGACAGAGAAATAGTATGTAAGTTTCTACTTAGTTGGCATCAGAATTATTATTCTTGAGGTCAATAACTCATTTAGTGAATTGGAATGTCAACAACAAGCAGTTGTTCTGTAAGGCAAATAACAAGCTGTTGTTGTTCACACTTGTGCCTCATTTTCCCTTCTCTTGTGATATCAGGGGGTGTGTGTTTAGAAAATACAAAAAGCAGGTTGAGTACTCCAAACAAGTCTGGCTAACATATCTCTATTGCAATAGTTTTAAAGGAAAGTGTAACTACCAAGATACTGTGACACAGATTTGCTTGCCTGAGCTTGCAGTGAGAGTGAATGTTTATCGCTGTGAAAAGGTTTCCATTCATCTTCACACTCACTCCTCTGGCATATTTAAGGTATCCTGTTGAAACCACCTGATCTGTCGGGAAAAGAATGCAGTGTTTTGAAGAAAGATCCAAGCTGGGTCCCATGTTGTTTGGCCTTTCTGGATTAAATATAGTTTATGGCTGACTTGGACTCGGCACCATTTTTTCTCCAGTGACGTCAGCGCATACTGAATGCTTGGGTCATTAGGAGGCGTCTGTGAAAAGTATTTGATGGGAAAATGTGTAGAAATAGACCTGGCTGGAATTCATGTTTATATGTAGCCAGTGTGAAAGGAATTGTTACACGGGCGCCTAGCATAGGTGTTACACCCAAAATCATGTTTAAGGACGAAAAGGAAGCACACCTTATATGTTATATACCAAGAATTTTTTGTTTCTTGCTACCACAGTTTAAATGTGAAATTCTAATAATTATTAATAAAGATCTAATTGTTACAGAAAAAAAGGAAAGAATAACATTGCACTAAAATTTTTCTACACACTGCTGAGTTTCTAGTCCTATCACTGCTTGCCTTTCTGTGGCTTCTGTGGGTCTGAAGGACAGCAGTTTCATTCTGGGGTGTATGGGGCACTTATATAGCAAGTTGTTAACATGTGGAGTGCTTCACTAGGACAAATCTGACATTGCTGTGGATGGTTTCCTCTTCCTTGTGCCAGGATTCATGTGGGGTCATTTTTTTGTTTGCTAACAAGGTTTCACACTCTTGATCTTTCGTCACTGGTCTGTGGCTCTGTTATATCCAAACTTACTATCTGTATCGTGGCATATATGCATGTTAGAGTCTACTTTGCCCTCTGTGTAACCCATAAAACCAGTTTTGTGCAGCTCTAGGTCTGCATTTCTTTAGCCAAATAAGGTGAGTCATTTCAGCTGTGGAGTCTCCAGCACCAAGGCTTCGCTCCAGGTCACATGCCTGTACTCCGTGCCGCACCCCGTGTCCCCCTCCTGGTCACACAAGTAGTTTAGGAAAGGATATCTTTCCCAAGGCATCTTTTTTATAAGGCGCCATGTGCTCTCTCGGGTAGGGGTTTGTGAGGGTTGTTTTAGAGATGAATTGGGTCCTTCGCTTTGGTGGATGAGGTTCCTGTTGGAGTGCTGGGTAACATTTCGCAGAATAACAGAACCAATTAGGTTGGAAAAGACCTCTCAGATCATCGAGTCCAGCCCATGACTGAACTCCGTGCCACATCCAGTCTCGCCTTAAGCAGCCCCAGAGCCGGTGGCTCCACCGCCTCCCCGGCAGCCCGTTCTAAGGGACGGCTAGGAGGAGTTAATGGCTGAGGAGAGCCGTGCTCGCTGGGGTTATTTCGGGCAGGACGCGCCCTCCCTGTCCCCGGCGGGTGTCCCGTGACGAGCGCGGCGGGGCCGCAGGGCGCTGCCTGTCCCGCTGCTGCCGCCAGAGGGCGCCGCGGCCGCCGAGCGCCTCCCCCTGCCGCCGGCGCTGGCNGCCGCGGGCAGGGACAGCCGGCGTCGGGAAAGCCGGCCCTGGCGTCGGGAAAGTCGGCCCCGGCGTCGGGAAAGCCGGCCCCGGCGTCGGGAACAGCTTGGTGCGGCAGCCGAGCCCGGCGCGGAGCGCTCGTGCCCGTGTCTGGGCAGCGCCGCACCGACGGCGAGTTCTGCTCGGGGCAGGGGAAAGGTAAAACGGCCCGCCTAAGAGGCCAGCCGAGAGGAAAAAAACCAAATTACTGTGTTTTAGAGATGTTTTTCGTCCGTCGAGTCGGGTGGGAGAAGATGAAAGGAGAAGAAATTAGTGGTATGTCAGCGATTGGGTTGCTAGAGGTTCCTGGAGTTGGGGAGCTGTTGGCGTGAGTGTAAGAGACAGAAGTAAATGTTTACATCTGTTATGTTTCTAATTATTTCTATTCCTGAATATTTCCAGCTCTGTCAGCATAGGCTTGTCAGTTTGCTGTGAGCCTTTGGATTTGATTTTCTTCCACCGCTAATGGCTAGTGCATCAAAATCATGCAGGTGAAAACTGGTACTAATAAATCATGTTTTCAGCAAAGTGAAACTGATATTTTGGGGTTTTTTCTGCTAGACACTTTTCCTCTCACTGGCACAGCTTGGTTTCTGGTGGAGTCGTAATACTCTACAGCTCTTCCTAAAGCTGCATTTCATTCTTTCTGGGATGAGTAGTTTTGCTCCAGTGAGGTCCTACAGCACTTGTAATCACAGTCAAAGAATAGCAGATTCAGTTTTTCCTGTATCTGTATTTATTGTACATGCATACATACCTACATACATGCAGGTAGAAAGCAGAAATGGAAACACCTGTGTTCTTGTTTCGTAGGTCTTGATTAATGCTTGTATGGAATTTATTCACCAGAAGCTTCCTGCAGTATCTTGGTTTTTTAATACCTGTTTTTAAGAGTCCATCCCTTCCCAAATAACCCATGCTTTTGAGATGGCCTGGATAGTAACTTTGTTCTTTGAAAACAGAAATAATTTGGATTGCCTTCCACAGAAGCAAACAGCTTGTCTGTCGGTAGTTAGGTAGTTTCATAAATTCCAGCTTGCAAGTGGCAGCTTACAGAATGAGAAAATGTATTAGATGATTTTGTATGGTGTGACTTCTAGGCAATCAGAAGGGATCACGATGATGTTTTTTCTTTTACCGTTTTTCTTTGCTTGCCTTTTACAAAGATAGTGTTGTACATAGCACTCATCCAGTGGTTCAAAGTGGTGATTTCAGCTGCCTTCTTCCCATATGTGCTATTTGTATAAAGAAATAGAAGCAGTTGCTTTTATTTTATGAAAAGCTTCAGATGCTGTAAATTTGCTTGCATCAGCCTCTTCTCTTCCTCCTCCCCCTGCTCTCTCCCCATTTTGTGTTGATGAATCTGTAATACATTCTTATCTGGCTAGACCAGTCTTTGATGCTGATAGGGTGGCAACAGCGAAGAAATATTATAAAAGCTTGCATATAGATTCACAAAACTAATTTATAGTGCTCACAGGCTGTGTCAACAGAAGATCCCGTCTCTTTGACTGACAGCATCAGTGCAGATTTTCTCTGGAATCATGTCAATCCATAGACTCTTGTGTTCTTTGAAAACTTACAAGGGGGGAGAAATCCAACCAAAACAAAAATAGGCCTTCCATTAAATTATTATTAGAAGTATGAAGAAATTCTATTTTAAATGTTTTCTCTACTGCGTACAACATAATCACTGGCTGTCACTATTTTAAGTGGTTATTATCAGTCACAGTTTTGCCATACATTAAGTCATAGAATTGTTACTGTTTTAGTTCATTTAAATTGACCCACAGCTCAGTGAGGTGATTGGAATGACTCTGGGGTCAGTCAACCTTGAATCAGACTGTAAAAGAGGAATATAACAGAAGTGTTGCTTTTCTGTCTCCGGTGGATTAGTCTGTGAAAGCAAAGAGTTAACTCCTCAGTTTTTAACATCCTTTGCACTTCAAAGACATATTATTGTAAACGTTTGGAAGTTGTTTATGCATGAAAGAGTATTACCAAAGAAAGAATTGCTTCTACATATAAAATGTGTTATTATATAATTGTATATATTTATACAGTTTATTGTATTTTAATGCTGCTGTGTTTACATCCATTTTTCTATCCTGCACATATTCCTGCAGTTCAGTTGCTGAACAATGAAAATAATTACTGAGTTTTACTTTCTAGTGTTATAAGCAAGGCTATATAGTTATCAAAATTTTAATGGAAATAATAGAACACTTGACAAAAATAAATAGGAGTTGAAGGAATTGAATTTGAATAGGAATTCTCACATTACGTGTCCAGGTTTTGAATGGATCCAAAAATGTTGTCTAGCTTTTCCAGTGGATTTTAGTCATGCTCTCAAAAGACATAACGGTAAAATTGGTGATAATATAGAACTTTAAAATCTTTCTAAAATTTCTTTCCTTTTCTTATCCTCAGTTCTTCGCCATTTAGCAAAAGGGCGGGAGGACTAGCAATTGACACGTTCTGCTTCTGTCTGCTTGTGCCAGATGACATGATGTTAATGCACAACGTGTGTTAACAACCTTCGGAGTACACAATGCATTAAATAATGAAGTGACAGATACAAGATTACAGGTTGCATTTAAGATGGTGCCTTGCTGTTCTTTTTCTACTTTGGGTAGCTTTGTTTGTGAGAAACAGTTCAGTTAATCATCCTGGTCTTTTGGTTACTGTGGTACCTACAGGGCTTGAACCAGCTAGTAAGTTTCTCGGTATTTCTTACTAGCTTTTACTAGCTGGTAAGTTTGCAATGTATTTTCTCTGTGCCCTGTGGCAAGTCAGTAGTCCAAATGAGGTATGATTATGTTGTATTAGAACACAGAAAAGAACTAGAGGATATTCTGGATTTAGCAAAGGTACCTCTAGCTCCAGACACTGATACGTGTTTTAGGGAGTTGTACTGAAAGAAATCCATTGCAGTTGTCTGAATTAATAATGATGTTTGGGCATGAGAAGTTATTGTTTTGTTACAGTAGCATCTGATAGCTCCTAGACACAGGTCATCCTTCTTTGTGCGTGTATGTCTTGCACACAACAAAAAGACATCCTTCACACAGAGAATTTATAGTTTCTACCTGTGTTTTACAAGTGACCTGGCCATGAGCTGCATCTGGAGTTAAAATTTTTCTATCGGTGGTCCACTCCTGGGAACATCTTTTTCAGAAACCTCTTGGAAGTGAATTGCATGTGAATGAATTAGTCTTGGAGTTGTCCACTTGTGCCAAGGCACTGTATTTTCTACCTACCTTGTGGTCCCTTTGTTGATATGTTGTAGGCCAGCAAAATTTACTGTGTTCTTTTCCTCCTGCCCTTTTCCCAGTAAATCCTGAGAAGAGGATATTTATTTCCATGCTGAGAGATCAGGTTGCTTAACCAGAACAGTTTGGCCACAGCTGACTTCTGAAGACTGCTTTATCAAATTAGATGTGCATAACAGATTTGCTAATCAGGTAGAAGAGTGTTGCTAAGATAAATTCATACAGTCTGTGGGTGTGAAAAACTTCATTACTGTTGGGTGAAGATTCTTGAGGCTTTTTTGGTGATGTCTTCAGGGGTCTGTTAGTCTGTTTTGTGAATGGTTCTTCAGTAGTTTAAAAATAGTCCAAACAGTTCTTGTCTTATTAAAACATACTAGCTGGAAAAAGTCTTACTGATACACTTAATGTAAAAAACACCAAGTCATTTTAATGTGTTTAGGTGTTGGAAAAGGAGGGAAAGCTGCCTTTCTGAAATCAAAGGGAATAAGAATAATGATATAGCAAGAGACTTTAGCATTCATTGCATGTATTGGTTTCTTGAATAAATTGTAAGTGTAGGTGTTGAAATTGCACTGTGTGACAGGGTCAGAGCTGGTTGATTTTCAAGGTTCATCTCCTCCAATAATGATCCATCCCCACATGCAGGAAGGCAGGCAAAGGTGGCAGGAGGCCCACATGCACAAACAGGAGCTCCTGGCAAAGCTCAAACATGAAAAAGGAAGCACCCAAGAGATGGAAATGCAGTCAGGTCACCCCAAGAGTAACATGGAGACACTGTCTGAGAGTGCAGGTATGCCACTAGGAAAGCCAGGGCCCACCTGGAGTTGAATCTGGTGAGGGATTCAACTTGTGAAAGGTAAGAAAAAGGGCTTCTGCAGGTGTATCAGCAAAAGGGAGACTAGGGAAAATAATAATAGGCCTTCTTATGAATGGAATGGACTTAAGGACATGAAAGAGGGCAAGGAACGTGGAACCTTCTTTGCTTTGATCAATATTATTAAGACTCACCTTCAGAAATCCCAGGCCCTGGCAACTCATGAGAAAGTCTGGAGCAAAGAGTTAATCTCACTGGTTTAGGGAACATTTAAACAAACTGGACATACGCAAGTCCACGGGACCTGATGGCAGGCACATACAAGCACTGGTGGAGTCTGAGAATGTCAGTGCAAGACTCGGTAAACTTTGAAAGGTGATGGTGACTGGGGGAGATTCCTCAAGACTAGAAGAATATCACCCTGGTCTTCAAGGAGGGCAAAGATAAGTTGGCTAGTGGTAGCTCAGGCCCTGGGAAGGTGGTGGAGCGAATAATCCTCAGTATCACTGCCAAACAAGGAAGGACAAGACAAACATATGAAGGACAAGAGAGTGACTGGGAGAAGTCACCATGTTTTTATGAGTGGGCAGTCATGCTTAACCAGCCCAAAAGACTTCTGTGATGACAGACTGCTTTCACGAATGTGGGGAAAACAGTGTATGTTGTTCATCTCAACTTCAGCAAGGCGCTTGAGTTCAGTCCTGTCTCCTGTAATGTCCTAACAAACTGATAGAAGTATGGGCTATGTCTGTGCACAGTGAGGTGGATAGAAAGCTGTCTGACTTGGTGGGCTTGTGGGCTCTGAGGAGTGGCATGGTGGCTCCAGTAGTGTTTAACTTTTCATTAATGACCGTGGGATGTGCACCCTCAGGGAATTTGCAGAGGATAGGAAATGTGCAGGAGGAGTTGATGCACCAGCTGGTTGTGCTGCCATTCAGAGGGAGCTCAGCAGGCTGGAGAAGCGGGCAGACAGGAAACTTGGGAAACTGAGTTCGGTGAAGGGAAACACAAAGTCCAATCCCTGACAAGGAGGCACCCCATGACGCATTGTCTGGGAAACAGCTTTGCAGAGAAGGACTTGAGAGTCCCGGCATGCAGCCAACTGATCATGGACCAGCAGTGTGCCATTGTGGCAAAGATGGCCAGCAGCCCGCTGAACTGCGGGGGAAGAGTGTCGGCAGCAGGGCAAGGGAGGTGACCCCTCCTGTCTGCTCAGCACTGGTGTGGGTGCTGTATCCAAGTTAGGGCTCTCCAGTGCAAGAGAGACATGGACATACTGGAGTGAGTCCAGCAAAGGACCATGAACATTAATAAGGGATTGGAACTTCTAACAGACAAGGAGAGGCTGAAGGAGCTGGGGCTGTTTAGCCTGGAGAAAAGGTTCAGAGAGGATCTCCAACATGTAAATACCTGATGGGATGCAATAAAGAGGACAGAGCCAGACTCTGGTATTTAACAGGACACAAATCAGTTTATACAAAATGAAATACAGGAAATTGTTTAAACATCATTATTTCTTTATTTGGTTTTTTGTTTGTTTTCTTTGTTTTTGTTTGTTTTTGTTGTTTTTTTTTGGTTTGGTTTGGTTTGGGGTTTTTTTGTAATCTAAGAATGAACACTGGAAGAGATTTCTCAGAGAGTTTATGGAGTCTGTTCTAGGAAATAATCAAAACCTAACTAGACAAGGTCCTGAGGATCCAGTTCTGGGGGTTGAACTAATTGACCATTAGGAATCCTTTCCAACCTCAACAAATCTATGATTCTGTAATACCAGGATGAGTAGGTTGTTTAATTAATTCCCTGAAGAGCTTTATCTGTGCTCTCAAAGATGTGGCGTGAAATAGGTGATCTGATTATTGCTTGATTTGTTTCAAGGATCATGTGTGTTAATGTTTTATAAAGCTTAGGAGCAGTGTGGCATGGGTTATTGAGTGCACTGTGGTGACAGGCAGCATCTCTTGTCAGTCACAGTTATCTTAGGTTTCATGTGCCATTCCTCAGGTGCATGTTAAAAACTGAAAATTAGGCTTATGAATAAGCTGAATTTATGAGGTGACACTTCTTCAGGTTAATACTACGTAATTAATACATTCCCTGGAATAAGGATGTTTTGTGTTGATCTTGTAATTAGGATTGTGTCAGGAAGAAGGTGTGGGTCTGGTTTGTGTGGGGGAAGGTTTGTGGCTCTGGTTTGTGTAGGTTTCCTTGTCCAAATCTGTAAATACTGTTGCATTGGGAGAAGAGGAGGAAAATGACCTTGAGATTTGCTCAATTGGTTAGAGCTTGGTGCTCGTAACATGGATTCAGTCCCTGTACTGGCCACTCATTTAAGAGCTGTGGGTCCCTTCCAACTCAGAATATTCTGTGATTCTGATTTATGGCCGCCATCAGTCTGCTGTGTTAGAATGATTTTTGGGATGTCTGGATCTAGTTGTGGCTTTAGGATGCAGGTTAATCAGGACCTGAGGTGTCACTGTGAACCTCAGCTCCTGGACACCTGATGAAATTTGATCTCCAGCTGAAAGAGCGTAAGGATGTAGGTGTTCAGAGATGAGGCACCCTAGACCTAGGACAATCTTGTCTTGCTGTCCTATGCTGTAGATTTCTAGTGCCTCAAAGGAATGATGATAACAATTCACTCTGTAGTAAATTTCAAGCAATAAATAATTTAAATTTGTAGTGAGACAATCCACTTGAATCAGTTTTCTGCCCCAGTTTTTAAGAAAACCATCAATTTGACCATGATGAATAGTATCTTGAATTCCTTCCAAATTGTAACAATTTGCTTTCATTTGCATTTCTTTAGTACTTTTAAGAAAAAGATTTCTTAAGAAGAGTCTTAGCCAGGCTTTCTTATGATAAATGGAACTACTTTTACAAATGAGCAGGCTGAGACAAATTGTGATTGTATCAACAACAAAAAAAGTAACACCAGAACCCATTTTACAATTATTTTTTCTAATACAAACCAGAAGTGTATGCAAAGGGTGGTGTCACTATAAATAGTTTAAGATAATGCTAGTTCTGTGCAGATTAGCTCTGTAGGGTCCCTGTTCTTTTTGTAAAATTTATTTGGGTCTCATACATTTATGAGTTCAGCTGTTGTTCAAAGATGGCATTCAAAGCCTGTGATAGTCATCTTCACTTTTGATAGAAATTTCTGTCAGCCACTGTCAGTTTCTGTGGTTCCAAGAGAAGCTTTGATAATCCGAACTTTAACCTAAGAACAGTGGAGTGCAGGTCTTCCGTGTGGTTGCACATCAGGCTGCTATCAAATGAGCTACTGGACTGAACAGATTTTTTTTTTAAGGGATTTATTTGCCTTGAAGCCAAGAAAAATTGGCTTCATATCAGAGTGATTTTTTTCAGTGATGGTGTGGGAATTGTCAGGCAACAAATGTATAAATTCTGTAAGAACAGACTCATGTTCACAAAGATTATTACAAATACAGTATCATTTAATGTGAAAAATCTATCTAAATGATGGGGCGGGGAGGGGGGAAATCGGGCGTTTTTTGCTGCAGAACTTCATCAGTTGTAAAAGTGAGCTCCTGTAATATGAAAAAAAGTCTGTTTTTTCTTTCAGCTTTTGCTCTAAGTGTAGTTTCTGAAGGTGCAGAAGATGAGACTGAACTACCAGTGGTGCAGGTAATAAATTTTAATTGCTAGAGCAGGAACATTTTACAGACATTATAAAATAAGCTAGAATAGACCTGAGCAGAAAGCCTAAAATCTGTGGCATTCATTATTTTAATTATTGACTTCAGTAGTACCAAATTTCATAAGATGTCTTTCTGTTCTGTGTCGTGTAAATTCTTAGTGCTATAGCTGTTGAAAATTTTTTGCGCACACAAACATTATTAATTCAAAGACAGGTTTTCCTTTCTTCTTGATTTTGTTAAATATATAATATATTGAGAGGGAAATGGCTGCCTGTCTGCCAAATTAGCATTATTACAGATTACCACTCAAGTCATAGCTCAAGCAAAGCTCACGTATGAAATTTCAAATTAACCAGATTAGGAGAACTAATGGTCAGAGCTAGCCCTGGCTTTAAATAGTATACTGAGTGTTAGGTGTGTATGCATGCATGTCCTTTGACATACTTCTGACTACCATTTTTATGTGAGTACATATTTGTAACAGGTATTTGTGTATATATAAAAGAAATCTAAGGGAGGAAAATAAAGAAAACTGGAATGAATCCATAGTTAGAATCTACATAAATCTGCCATGTATATCAAGTAATCTGACATCAAATACAGTAGAAGTATATTCAGAAGTAGATATTTCTAAATAATTTTTGATTTTGATGATGATTGCTATACCTACAGTAATTTTCTAAGTGAAAAATGTCCCTGTTGCAAACTGCTGATCTGCCACAGTGTCTGGGAGATTTGGTCATGCCATACTGTTGTCATTGCTAATAGGTTGCTGTTTGTTAAATTCCATTACTGTCCCAATCCAGCTGTTACCCTTCTTATATAGGATAGAATTTATGAAGGCTTTCCTACTGTTTTAGGGTTTCAAAACCTTCCCTTAGATGAAGTCAGAGGTGCTTTCTGGAACTCTTCAGGCCAAAATATCTTTTTCCCCCCCCACTTTTTTTAACAATAACATTAACAGGAATTTAACAGGCAATATTTTTTATGTGTGTGTTTTAATAAAAATAATTTAAAATACAGTTTATTCTTCACACAGTGTACCACAAAACACATAGGTTTTTGTTTGCATGGAAAATCAATCTTTCTAAGTTTTTTTCTGATATAGGTTAGCTTAGAATGTTAACTTACTCTGCTATATAATGACAGTGTTGTGTATAGATATCAAAAGAAATTAATCTTATAAGAAACCTTTTAAACTTTGCTGACCTAGGCAGGAGGAAAAGGGTCATAAGAATGGATGCAGTTGCAGTATTTTTGAAAAGGTTTTACAGATGGCTTCCAGGGAAGTTGGAGCTTATTCATTTCACTGTAAAAGTCAGAGGAAAGATCATAGAGCTAAAAGGATTACATAGATCTTATATTTAAAAAAAAGGGAGGATGCTAAGTATTTAAAAATATAACTTGTCTCAAGGGTAGGGAAACTATGTATGAGCATATTACTGAGGCTATGTATGGCTTTTCTCTCTGAAAGTCTTAAAACACTTCAACCAAGATAAATCCTACAACATTCTTACACAATTAGTAAAGATGAGTTTGATTTTTCATGGTGGACAAACCAAAGCACTGGGGTGCTGTCACCTGGGATAAATTGTGTAACAAATCAAGGCTCTGTTTTCCCTCCTACAATTTTCTGATGTTTGTGATACCTGAGTAAATTCCAGTGGAGTCATGTTATGTGCAACATCTTTTGGTATTTGTCTTGTCATAAATTGCATTCGAGTCGTCCTTTAAGAATTGTAGTTTTGATTGAAGCTTGATAGTAGATTAAATGAATAGTGTGTTGGGTTTTTTCCAACACTGAACAGATGCATTTTTATTGTAGAACTCTATATTCTGAACCTAGTGCTCAGGAGATACATAATTTAAAAAAAAAAAAAAGACATTGTTAGTAATAATTTAAAGAGCTCTGGTATAAATTGAGTCATATAAAAGCATTTTCTCTTTTTTTTCTTACTGTATTTTCTGAGTAATAGCATGCAACCATATAGGATATCTCTTGCAATTCTTGATGATGAATAACATTTTACCTTAGTTTTCATATTAGTTTTTGAGTTAAAACCTCTATGTATACCAGTCTGATGGGTGCTTTGACTCTCAGTGTGTTTCTGTAGATATATTTGAGGCTTTGTGTATATTCTTACTTGTTTTTTTTTTTTTTTCTTTCTTTCTTCTAGAAGCCTGAAAAAAGTAAATCAATTAGTAAAATAGGCAAAGGTAAGTAGAGTATAATGCTGTTTCACAAATACTTTGTTGGGTTTTTCTTTCTTTTCTTGGTTCATGTAGTCTCATCAAACAAAAATTCTAAGTCTTCGCACTTGCAATTCTTGTAGTTTTTTGTGAACATGTGCGCTAGCACTGTGAAAAGGATGAATTGCTTTTTGTAATGCACTATAGTTTAAAATAAAACTTTATGATACTTAGTAGCTGCTCTTGTAACAGTTTAAGATGAAACTGAATTTTACCATTCTGATAGGCTCTAATTGTATTTTTAATAAGTAGGGTTATTATAAATTGCATGTAACAAATTGTAATAACTTTATAATATCTAGATGCAAGTATTTAAAAAGCATGTCAAACATTAATAGGTAAAACAGTGGTAAAACAACTTTTTGCTGCTGGACACATGATAAATAATGAGAATAAAAATTCTGCAAGGTTCTGCCTTCTCTGAAGACAAGTCTGGTGTCCTTCTGGCAAAAAGTTAACAGACCTGAGTTGCATTCTCTGTACTGTAACCGTGGACGTCTCACTCTGCTAGACCCTCAGGACTTGGCTCTGCTTGTTCTAAAAGGACCCAGCTTAATTATATCTGTCTTCTGTCATTTCCTCATATAATATTTCTCAAGGCTGTGAGGGTATGAGGAGCACTGGACAAAATGAAGGTTTTGTGGTCTCCCTAAGTACTCTTTCCTATTACTACTGTTAAAAAAATATACTGGACTAGATGGACTGCTGGTTTGATGCAATACATAATTTTTTTTCGCCTCTCTAATAAAGTTTTTTTGTTTGGCGGAGGTGGGGGGGTTGTTGGTCTTTTAACCCATTTCTATAGGTAAAATGTAAGGGCTTGAAACAGAATGTAGTTCTTGATGGTTCTTAGTTCATCTGATATTTCATTCTTCTCTTTTGAACTGTTAAATACAGATTAGTAGCACTTTTGGATATTAATCTTTCAAAAGACTGTTTTTTTCCTTGCTTCACTGAATGTTTCTCAGCTTGAGAAACAATTGAGGTGTTCAATATTGTAACTATTTTCTGTTGACATTTTCATACACTGAATATGTCTTTTATTAACTACTTTAAACTACCTATGCCAAAGGAAACTATTTCCATTTGATATAACCATCGAAGTAGATGTTACCTCACTCCTAGAATGTATGCTACTGTGGAACATCACTGGGGTTTTTAAGTGTACCATAAGTGAAACCAAGTGTAATTCAGATGCTTCCATACTTGTAAATATACCAGTACTAAAACAGCAACTACATAAAAACAAGGTAGTGTTTGGTTTTTGTATCTGTGAGTGTTTTTGGTGTTGTCTATGTAGATTTAGCCCTTTGACTCTCATTGGCATCAACGAAGGGTAATTTCATTTTTTTGATTTTTTGTTTTGCACAGGAAATCTAGCAAAGATCTTGCGAGGTAGCAATTAGTTGCTATTGAGAAGTTTTTATTATGCATGGGATATATAGCAGGTTGTTTGGTGGTTCAATGCATGAGCACTGTTGATTCCTACACTCCGTTGGAAAAATGTGAAATGAATATTGATATCTAAAGCAATGCTTATTCCATCTCCCTAATATATCACCAGAAATCTCACACAATTTGACAGTGTCTTGATGAATAAGCTAATAAATTGAGGGAAAATAATATTGAGGGAAAAGTAGAAAAACATCTAACTGCAGCTTTGAGCTGTCATAGGTCTAAATTAACAAATAACTGTTCAGAGGAACAAAGCAATGTAATCGATCCTCAGATGTTGGACATAGCAATCTTCTCATAACCTTACTGCAGATATTTGTGGTTAATGCTCTTTCTGTTCACAATGTTCTCCTTGTGATCCTTCTTCTTGGGCTCAGTTTTACTTTTTTTCCTTGTGTTTCCTTCTTTGGACTTTCCTTCTTTCCTTCTTCCTCCAGTTTTCCTCCACCTTTGTTCCACTCTCCATCACTCCCTTTACTCTATTTGCCAAGTTAGCTTTTTTTCTTGTTTTTTTTGGTGTGAACTTTGTTCCTTCTCTACGATTTTCAACATTCTGTACAGATCTCCTGGGCATTAGTTTCTTTCCTTGTGGTGCTGTCTTAAGTTGTTAAATTCTGAGTTTCCTTGTATACTTCCTACATAGTGTCTGTAAAGTTCAGCCTTTTATGGCCAAACAAACAGAAATCACAGTATCATGTGTTATTCTTCCTCATTCATTGATACTTAGCTAATGGTCTTGAGTGGGTTAAACAGCATAGATCAAACTTATTATGAGTTCTGAAAAAGGTATCTGTCCTCTTCCTTTTATCTTCTTATCCTCTGCTGTTGTCTACTGTGCTCTGCTTCTGAATGGGATCATCCTGTTTTTCTAAAATTTTTAAGTATTGAGGGATTATTCTATCTCCTATCATCAAGAAAATTTGGCTCCCTGCTTCATCATGTACTTGTATTTTGTAAGAGGTACTTTTATAATCCATACGCATTTGCAAAGCTGCTTCATTATTTTTTTTTTAACTTTCTCTCAGTCTTCTCTCCTGTTTAAAGTTTTTAGTTATGATGCCTTCAAACACTGTGAAGACATGGGATATTGATGCTGTCAGATAAGAGTATCAGTGTTCTGGTGTGTGTGTGTCTCTCCACCTGATGTTTGTTTCTGGGTAGGGTTTTAAACTCTGGTTGGAAAGCAGCTTTTCTGTTTCATGTTCATGCATTTCCTGGTGAGGGGAGGTGCTGGTCGTGATGAACACCTTTTAACTCTGGTAACAAGGAGTGCTGGTGTATTGAGAAAAAGCAACCTCATGAATGTGGCTACTGTTAACTGCTGCACGTCTGCCAGTCATGCCATGCTCTTTTTAAATGAATCGTGCAAAGGGCTGGTTTGGATTTTTGTGTGCGTGTGTTAAATAATGCCTTTTTACTATTTCATGAAATGTTTCTGTAATTAAAGGAATAGCTTACTGTGTAATAGATTCCTACATACATCTGGATTCTCACAAGCTTTGGAGCAAATGAGAAAACAATTTCTTTTATCTTTAAATCTTCTTATTTTCTTGTTTACAGAATTAAAAGGAATTGTATTTGTCATCCAGAGTCAAAGTAATTCTTTTCATTCCAAGAGAGCAGAAGATCTAAAAAGAGATATTTTGAAACAGGCTGTAGATCTTGGAAAGGTATGTTGAGATAATATTAAGTGCACCTTGTTATATATGCTGTTACCACATTTTACCAAAATATTGGGATTTGTTGTGCCTTTTTTCAAATCCATTCTATTTCTTTTGTTAATTGCTTTCTGTGTGTTTACGAGAAAACTATTTCAGTGGTTATTTACTGATTGTATGCTGTGATTTATCACTATTATTTTCAACTATCAACCTTTTTGTGTAACAGCTGTTATTGTTTGGATGGCATTTGATGCAAAAGTGATAAGAAAGACTTGGAAGAAGGCAGTTTTCCAATATGGCTGCAGTGTGTTTACAAAAAAAAAAAAAAAAAAGAAAAAGATGCATTCTTTATGAAGTGAAAAACATAACAATTTAATTATTGGTTAGAATAATTTTAGGTGAGTATTTTAATAGAGCCAGTGAATGTGCTGTAATGTAAATATTGTCAGAATTCCACTGCACAGCTGTGACATCGTGGCAGTAGAATGGAAATGTGTGTGGACATTAAATTCCCAAGGCTGGATTCCCCCCATTCCTGCAGCAGCAGTGCTCCACACCTCTCTTGCCCCGTCTCTCTGTGATGCAGCACCTTCCCGAACTGTTCCGTGTTCTCTGCCGCCTCTCTGCAGACTAAGCACTCTGCCCTTGACCTGCTGGGGGGGGTCACACTGACATGAGACCTGTGTGTTGTACTTTATTTACATTCTAATGTGAAATTTGATTTGTAAAGCTTAAGCCTACTGAGAGGAGGTTTTTAAGATACTTATATTGAAATTTCAGTGTGCATAAACAATGCTTTATTTTCTTTGTCTTTTATAAAATTCAGAAAAAATTAGGAGTTGCGTACATCCCCTGATATGAAATAGCTTGCTGTGGGGTTCTTTGACCTATTTTTCATTTCCATGTTCTTTGTTGTAAAGGAAAAAAAAATCTGATGTAAATTGTCTTATGTACATTCGTTTTGTAGTGCCTAAATCAGATTGCTGAATGTTTTAGGCTTCATTTATCCAAGCTTATCAAACCTGTTGTAATTCAATCCATTCTAAATGCAATTTTTAATCCCTTAATGAAATCAGTCATATGAACAGCCTTTTTTCTGCAGAGTTCTGCTCTTTCAGAGTCCTCTTCGGAATTGAGACAAGTGTTCAGATACAATGTGCGCAGAGAGGATTATGGTGTCAGTTGTTAAACCCAAGGATTTTAGTTGAGTTCTGTAATTGATGTTGCAGAATATGAGTAATGAAAAGTCCAGTAAGCAGAAGTACAAATTGTTTCAGTGAGGCTGGAATGTAAGTCTGTTTTGTGGGAGAGGTGAAATCTTTTTGTAATCAGAGTTGTACCTGAAATTGACCTGGCTTCTTAAAATCTTTATGGCCTAATTAAAGAGATGCCTTTATGGAAATGCTGAAATGATGGTTCTTTTCCAATATTAACAGTTACCTCTTGAACAGCAGTCATGGTGTCTTTAGAGAAGCAATGATGGAAATCCCACCAATGATCTTGTATCTGAAATTTGAGAAAAGAGGAAAGCCATCAGTGTATAGGAAAAAGATAAACAGGCATAATCAGCAGGTTGTTATTGTTTTGGTTAACTCACAATGCCGCTGTGAGACACTACCCAGGAGTGCTGATTATGGAGATATGGGGAAAATCATCTCTGAAATCCTGCATATCAACATTTGAAGTCGGCATTTTTCAGTACAAAGACTACATATGAAATTATTAGTTTTGGGCAAAAAGTTAAATCCTTTTGCTTTCAAAGACAACCACTGTATGAAGACAAAAGACTGAATCATCATGTTCACTCCTCTGTTGTTACAGGCCCAAGCAATAGGTGTTTAGTTCATAAAGTTTCATTAGTTATTTTCATGAGAAATGGAATCCAACTGCTGGATTTGTCATTTCATTAAACTAGCATATATATCTCTCTTCAAAATAGATTAAGTCACTGACATTAATCTTTATAAGTGATTTGTCCATTTATTTTCTTTTATGGTATACTTAAAATATTTTTATAATGTGAAACCAATCTGTAGTTTTGGTCACCAGTAGATGTCAGTATTTTGTTCTTGCTTAAGAACATTTTCAAAGCAATTTATAGACTATTAGCCAAAACCCTTCAGTTAGAATTTAGCAATGGCAAAAATTCATTAGAGATTCTACCAATCTTCTCAATTTTCTGAGATTTCTGAACATTTAACGTCTGTAAATTAGATCTTTGTAAGAGGCACCAAATAAGAATAAGGCAGCTGTTGGCAGTGTAAAGTGGTAATATTTGGGACTATGCACTTTCTGTCTTAAAAAAATCAAAATCAGGATTACTTTTTAGATATTGCATTTAAAATGAGAAAACAGGTAAAATAAAGTTTTTGAAAAATTACCAGTTTAGATGCAGTCAGTGCCTTTTAATTGCCTGTGATTGTGACACCATTTAGAAGACAAAAGTCTGTATATTTTTCCCTATGAAAATTGGTCTAGTAGAGTAGGAGATTTTTTTGCTTTGGGTGCTTGAAGGTTCTTACATTGAACACCCTTGTCCAATTCAAAAACCAATATTTTTTTCCTGAAAAAGATCTGGATTTGATCTAGAGATCAAATGGGGTCCTGTGTTATTAACCAGAAGAACTATAGCAAATTAGTACTGTTTGTTATGGAGTTAAAATAAAAAAACAAAACACTACAATAAAAAAGCAAAACAAAACAACAAAACAATTAGGTAAGAATATTTTGAAATGGATACCATGTAGTATTGGAAAATGAAAATGAGTATCACATACTTCCATGTGAATAATAGATGATGTGAAGTATGAGTTATGTTTTCTAGAAGTGTTGCAACTCTAATTTGCAGTATTTTTACTACTGGGCTTACTTTTGTGTTTTCACACAGAAATAAAGTTTCACACATTTAAAATATCTCTGCATATAAAGGGAAATATTGCATATTTTTGAGTTTGAGGACTGTTACTGTAGTGATTATTAACATCAGTCTGAATTAAACAAGTGCAGTCAAAAGTGTGGAACTGTACATAGGAAATGGATGTATATTATGTTTCACGAGTAAATGCTTGCTTTAGTTAATACCATCATTAATCTTTCATAATACCATTTTTTCTTCAGTCTCCCAATTTCCAGTTTGACTAATGCGAAAACAAGTGGCAAATGTTAGGACCATCCTATAGTTTTGTTCCTGTTTACTTAAAACGATTTTGCAAAATCCTGATTCCTGAAGTGCAATAGGAATTAGGATGATCAGAAACTCAGCTGGCTTGTACCAGCAGTCTGTGCCTCAGAAGTTCAGTGTCTTTGTTATCTTACAAGATCATGTCTACACCAGGTTCTGAGTTTCTGCTTTCAACACAAATTAACTGTAACTCAGTGTCTTAACTGCTGCTCTCTGACGTTGAAAAGCTTCTTAGTGCCCATGTTAGTGTTATTCTATTGTGTCATGAGGTTCATGGCCACAATATCTGTTGCCAAAGTGGCAGTGACCATAAGTCCTTTAAAAAACAGCTATTTTTAATTGCCTAGGCTGTACTGATGGCAGCATTGCACTGTTTCAATAATACGGAAGATTTCTCTGTTAAGGGATTGGAGAGGGGGAAAGAGTTAAATAAGTTTGCTTGAATTTTAATTTATATATGTTAAGCTGTCACCATATTCCTATCTGAGATGGTGTGTCTCCAGATTGTTCCTGCTGATGTTTTGACCATCTCTGTGAGATTACTTTTGGAAATTTGTGGGCACTTGCTTTTTTTTTTTTTTTTCCCCTTAATTTGCCAGTGAGACACTCTGGGTGAGTTAATGTTTTCCAAAGTTCTTCCAGCTCTGTTTTCACATTTGCTTTCAGGTGCTGGAATGAAGCTATCTGAAGTTCTGTTTTCCAAAATAGTCCTCTGTTATATATACTATTTCCTCTATTCTGAATACAACAAATTCAGAATTCGCTGTATTCTGACATCCATATCTCACCTGAAATTTTCAATTTTTCAATACTATCAGGCTAGGATAGAAACAACTCTGAAGATGTTTTTCTTGGACTGTATTCTCATTATTTCATTCCATGATAGATGTATTCCACAAATGAATGGGCATATATTCTTTTTTTTGACCTACAACAAGCTCTACAGTTAAAATTTCCCAACAGTTCTTGGAGTACATCTGAACTTACTGAAAAGCTCACACGCAAGTTAACAATGTTATGGTTGTAAGATTTAGTGGAAGAACTTCTTTTTCAAGGACACTGAGTTGTTTTTAGACTGATTTGTATATTTAGATAAGATAGACATAATTTGAGATGTTTCAAAATTAATGCCATAAATTCAGTGCAATCCGTAATATTCCTTTTGCTTCAATTTTCAGTTACTTGCTCAAATTCTGGATTCTAGTAGGAAAACCCTGTTTATTTCTCTCTCTCTTATAATGCCTTTCCATTTCATGGAAGCCACTTTCCAGCTGAGACTGAGCTGCTGATTCATTTTTTTGATCCAGCAGTTTTAACAAGGTTTAACAGATTTTATGTAAGTGAAGTGTTGGGCTACATTCTGGCCTGCCCCTCCATCTCCATGACTACAATAGTTTGTCTTTATGGCAAGGTTTTCCACCATATCAAGATCAACCCTATTTTTTAAATAAAAACAGGTATATTTTAACTTCAAAAACTTAAAACTTTTTGATTTCTCAGTATTACTAGATCAATTCCCTTTGGTTCTTTGTGTTAAATAATAGTGTGCCCTTTGTTTCTATCCTAGCAAGAACTTTCTTTTTTTTTCTACAGGGATTTACTGATTCTTGTATTTGCAATATCATCCACAACTTTAATACCTAGATTTATTTTCCAAATCTGTTGGTAAGCTACATTTATATTATGTGGGGAGAACTTAGAGTATAAAACCCTAATAAGAGTGTGCATTTAAGTGGTCAGTGTATTAAGTTCCTGTTTCTACTTTTTTATCTGTGTTTGTTTTATTTTGTGTTACTTATTCTGCTTGCATACATTGCCTAATATCAGTATGCTCTCTGTCATTTTTCTTTGTTTTTCTTCATAATGCTTCATTCCTTTTAGGATTTGCATTTTAAAGTGCTACTGCTCATTCTGGGGCTTCAATATTTGGGTGCGTAAGTTGTGAAATGTTCTAAACTCTGTTCTGTGGAAAGGTGAGGTGCATTCAAAATAAAACCTTTTGAAAGTATTCCAGGAAAGGTGTACAAAAGCTACTGCTTAGTTTTGAAAATGTATTTTGGAGTTGGTTTAAATCACTTCAAGGTCAGCTTGCAGGGCTTTGCACATCTGAATGACTTTTGTTTTATCTTTGCTTTCCTCCAGCTGTTCTCCCAGCTTTTTGTTTTAATTGTTTGATCTTTGACTTTCTAATATGCCCTTGCTTCTCATTCTGCAAAGGTACTGACATCCTTTTGACAATGGCTAGGCTTTATTATCAGCAGAATTGGTGTCTAGCTCATTAACTGTTGAAACTGTAAAAGTTACCTACACTTAGGGCTGGAAGGTGAACAGGATCGTTTTTCTCTAATGGATGCTCAGCAGATTTGAAAGAATTTGTAGAAGTCAAATAATCCTGCACTAATGACATCTTTTAGATGTTTTAGTAGTGATGAACGAGTTGCCCTCATCCCTGCCTGTACACATCATATACCATTTTTATATAGCTACTTTTACCAATCAAACGTGTGATAGCTTCCTTCACTTTTTTAATGCAGAAAATAGGACCTGTCACCTCACAGAGATGTCTTGTCATGTCAGAGCAAAATGTATACAAGAAATTCAGAAGTTTAAAGTGCTTTAGGCTAAGTGTCTCTCAGCTTCTTCAGCAGCAATCTCTTCATACTTAATAGGAATTGAACAAACCCATTTTACTTAGTTATTTCTTTCCTTAGTAAAGAATAAGAGATTGCATAAAGCTTCCTCCTTCACTGCTGTTGGCTATATTAAAATTACTCAATCATCTTTGAATAGAGTGCTCAAGTATACATGAGGCTAAAATTGCTAAATCATCAGATTAAAATCATTACTTGGTGACAGTAATTTTGGTGTGGTGGTTTTGCTCTTGTAAATTCTCCTGAGCATGTATACTGGTACTTGAAATACATTTATCACATTTCTTGCTTTGTGGAAGTTTCTTTCTGCTCTGGTGTTCCTTCTCTTCTTCCTTAGTTAAAAAAGGTACATTAGATTTACTTGGCCAGAGCCTGTTGTGGGGAGGGAACGTGCTCTCCCGTGTATCACACTGATTTAGCTTGGGAGACACCTGTCTCAATCTTGCTGTCAGTGAAAGATGCTTCAGACTTTCCAAGAGTATAAAAATCTACTTAAACTGCTGATCTTGCTGATATTAAGGGAAGCATGTGAACCCCATCAATTTCTTAATTTCGTTGCTTGAATCATAGAATTGTTAAGGTTGAAAAAGATCTCCAAACCACCAAGTCTTTGACTGAGTACCACCACACCCACTAAGCCATATCAGGAACTGCCACGTCTGCTTGGTTTTTTGAACACTTCCAGGGATGGTGACTCCACCACTGCCCTGGGAAGCTTGTTCCAATGCATAATCATTCTTTCAGTGAAGAAATCTCTCCTAATATCCAACCTGAAGTGTTTATGTGCACTAGCTGGGATTGACAAAGATTTTGCTTTTAAGTAGAAACTCACTTTATACACTAATATTGTCAACTACAATACCAAAATCCCCTTAAGCACATTCTAAACAAAGAACTTTCTTGGACCAGTTGGCAACATAATTATAGTGGTTTATCTTCAATATTGGCTTTTATGAATAATAGCTATGTACTGTCCACATGTCTGTCTTTTGTATGATTGCATTTATTTAGAATTCTTGTAAACTGTGAGCTGTGGAGAAAGAATTCCTTGCTGCTTTTTATCCACTCAAGTGAAGAGCAAACAAATGGCACTTTACTGCAATGTGGTGTTGTCATTCTAGGCTACTATCTTGTAATACACATCTGTGGTAGCATTTATGATAAGTACTCAAGGCTTTTTAGGATTTTTTTCCACATCTTTTTATTTGTCTTGTTACAAAATAAGGTCTAATTTGTTAAATGGCGCACAGTACTTGCTCTTGATTTGTGAAAGCAGGGTAATGCTATGGCCTTTCACTGAACTCTCTGAAATTGCACATAATATATTATGAAAACTCAGTTCTTTTTTAAAATGATAACCAGGCATCTGAGCACAGAACAGAAGTAGAAATTCTCTCTAATGGAAAATAGTACATCATACTTTATTACTTTGGGCTTCCTGAGGAGCAAAAGATTATTGAAAACCATGTCTTATTAGAAACTCGGGTTTTGTTGTTGTGGGGGTTTTTTTGCATTTTGTTGTGGCCTTTCAGTACTTAATGGGGGCTTATAAAGAAAGATGGGAACAGACTTTTTAGAAGGCCTGTAATAAGGAATGAGTAAAGTTTTTAAACTAAAGGAGAGTAGATTCAGACTCAACATAAGGTGGAAATTTTTTACAGTGATGTTGGTGAAACACTGACAGTTTGCCAGAGAAGTGGTTGATATCCCATCCCTGGAAACATTAAAGATCATTTGGTCGGAGCTCTGAGCAACCTGATGTAGCTGAAGGTGTCCCTGCTCACTGGAGGGCCTTGGACTAGAGCTTTAAAGGCTCCTTCCAGCTCAAAACTGTTCTATGATTCTATGAATGAAGCCTAAAGGGAGAAATAGAGCAAGGAATTAAAAGAACTGGACAACTTGGGAGAAGCTCCTTAATAACTGATGTGTTAAACAGAAGCAAAGTTCTTTTACAGTGGTATTGTAAAATACTACTTTTAAATCATTTATTAATTTTATTTGAATGGGATTGTTGAAATAATATTTTGTCCTGGATTCTTAGAAATAAGGCTCTGATAAAATTGATGCTTATGTCTTTAAAACATGAAAAATATTTGAAATGTGTATTGTGATTTTCAATTTTTAAGAAAATTGTTAGAATATAGAGAAGATGTAGTGTTTGGTATAATGTTTGAAGCTGGCAATTCCCAGTAAATTGTCTGACCCACTGGGCTTAGAGGTAGGAGATTTGCTATTACTTTCTTTTACTATTGCTATTGGTATTACTTTCTTTTAGAAATCCTTCAGGATGTCTGCAGAATTGGCATGTTTTTGAAAATAAAGCTGTAGGGAGACTTCAGTATGTATTCCACAGCTCTACTTTGTCAAAGTAGTCATAACAGATGACTGTAAGAGCTTGGCTTATTTAACCTCCCAAGGGAAGGCTGAGAAGGTAGGCTAGCTCTGAATATGTCTTAGGATTGATTACTGAAAAGAAGATAAGAGGGGAAGGAAAATGTTTTTATGTGCTTGTAGGGTATGTACAGATAGGAAAACATTTCTAATTCTGGAGCTCTGCAGTTCAGCAGCAGTGCTCAGGGTTTAAGAGTTTAAGATCCCCACTCCTGCCCCTCGGCTGTGGGCTTCATGAGGCAGTTTAATTAGCTCACAAAGCACAGAGATGACATACGCAAGACACCTACAGATACCAGCAAACTGGACTCACTAGGAGGAAATTCCTATACACTGCATTATTTTTCTCTAGAGTATTACAACATGGCTTTTTGCTCTACTCAGGTGACTCAGTGATATAACAATGAACACATTACTGTTGTGTTTTGCATTTCACCGCAGTTCTATATCTGTTTCTATGTCATACTTGCAAAATCATATCACACAGGATGTATAATTAATAGTGCTAGCAAGATCTAGTTTGAGTTGTGTTCTAATAAAGTGTGTTCTCACAAAAGAATACACTTAGGGCAAGGTTTGGTTATGCTTAGATGAAATTCAGTGAACTATTTGGTAGGAAAACAAAGAAAACACAGTTCTGCTAGAGGATCATAGAGGATGTGACCTAGCCTGGAAATCCCATTTTAGCTTGAATGCATCTCTGTCATCCTGGGTGCATACAGAAGCCCATTTTGGCCTCGTAGTCTATGAAACCTTAGCATTTTCTTTTGGTTTTACCCTATACAGTTTTATTCTCTATAAATTGCACATTTCTCATATAGGATTTGGTAGATTAATATGAAATTACATGTAGTGCAGAAAGAATACAGATACTTGTATCAACTTAACAAATCCCTTACTTAGTTTTTAATTCTTTTATTCTGAATTACCTTTTCTTTATTAAATATGCTAGTCCTCCAAGTTTTTTCATATTATTGAAGAGAATTTTCATTATTTAGATTCAAGAACCAGAGTTCCCTTGATGACTTGGTGAGAAATTGATTGTGTCATTAGCATCTTCATACTTCAACTTGCATAAAAAATACTAGATGATTTTAAGGTACAAATGAGGCTGAGTGAGTCTATGTCTGTAGAATTGGCTTGAAAACATGGGTCTGAGCCCTTTATTCATGCTTATTTTTTCATTTGTATAAAGTTTGCAATTGTCATCTGTGGCAGGTGTTGCTGATCTCACTGTGCTGATAGAGTAGGTGGTATTTGGAGAAAAAATGTTGTATGCTGTATTTCAGACCACAAGCAACCATTTCTTGGTTTTTCCCTTTAAAGTCAGCTCAGTTGTGTTAAGGGGGGAGGGTAGTTTTCTCAGTCTTCAGAAAGTGGTTAAATTATTTTATTTAGATTATAAAATACTTTACTTATGTCATATGTAAAATGTTGGTATGTGTGAAAACACATCAGGTTTGTAACTGTGGAAACAATAGCTTCAAGCTAGAATAACCAGTGAATGCAGTATGGGCCATGGATGCATTTGTAGGAGAGTTTCATGAGATAGACAGACACGGTGTGCAAGTTACATTTCATTACCTTGACTACACATGCCCTTATTCTTCAAAGCTGACAGCAGGTACATTTTGCTTTTTTGTTTTGTCCTTGTACTGAACATAGAATAAATAGAAGGAATAGGTCAGCCCTGTTCCACTAAGTTCAGAGTAAAAGTGATAAAGGAAAAACAACAGAAATCCTCCTGTATTTTTGAAAGAGGCTGTTTTAGATCTACACGGTTTTAAGCATCTCCTTTATTACATTAGAATTGATACATGGTTAGAGGTGAGTGGAAGGAATGGATCATGCAGGACATGTATTTTCATGTTTTAGAGGAAGTTGGGTAGAGAAAGACAGTTTATGAGAATAGGTCAAAGAGAAATGATACCTTGTAAAAGTATTGGATTAGCTCAAGAGAGAGTGCTTTTTCTTTATCATCACTCTATTGTTCTACACAAAGGAAATAGAGTATATGGTACAGCTACTTAGGTTATGTAGTTTACTTCATATCTTTTGCATAGGTAAATGCTGTTTTTATCTAAAATTCATCCAGTTTCAGCCTTCAGTGTGATAAAGACACTGAGTATATTAATTACTTTTTTCTTTGTCTGGATCCTATTGTACATGAAATACATGGCTGCCTACAAATACTAGCATAACTGCAGGTTTTGTATGCGTGTAAAAATAAATGTTTCTGTAAATGCAGAGGTCTACCCTTCTATCTTCCTATCTGCGGTCCCATAAAGAAGCAAAATTTTGTGGTTTTACCATAAACTTATGCCAAAAATAAATAAGTACAAGTAATTAAAATCAATAAAGATGAAATTATACCAAAGTAAATTTTACCATTTTCACATTTTAGTGAAATACAAGATGTTGAGAATATTTTGCCACTTCCACAAAAAGCTCTGAACTTACGGGTTTTCAGTACATTGAAAACAAGCAGAAACATATTTGTTAGGTTACTTTTAACTGGAACCATAAATCATAAATGCTGATTTTTGAGATGCAGGTCAATATCCTGTTCCAAATTAGAGTTTTGGCATTGTTTCTTCTCAATTTGTGTCATTCCAATAGCATAAATCCTTATTTTTGTGTAAGGTTAATGCACTCCTGAGAGGCACAGTTATTCCTTAGAGCAGTAAAGATGTTTTCTTTAGCATATGAAATTTGGAAGTTTTATGTATTTCTTGGTGCTGTGATTAACTGCCCTTAAAAAGGATTTAAAGTAATCTTGACAGAGTCAGCAAATAGTGTAAACTTTACCTTAGAGCTCTTCTTAGAAAATAAGTTAATTTTATGTTTGTGTGAATTTTATGTTAATGGCATCGTTCACAAAAAGCATTCATCAAGCAGGAATGTTTGGCACATGCAAGCTGTAAGTGGAAAAGGATTAGGGCCTGGAGAGACAGGTGCACCCCTCTGACTCATGCTCCTCTCTCTTGTTGTGGGAATACAGACCTCCAAATACAGACACACAAAGCCTCCTGCCCAGGAGTTAGAAATGGAATTTAAGAAAAAGACAGGACAGACTGCAGTGACCAGATTTAGGGCATGGTCAGACAAGTGTCCTGACCAGCAATTTGTTACAAGTGACCAACTCCCTTCTTATCCTGTACTTAGCAATGATTTTTCCTCCTTGTCCTGGTTTCAACTAGGATAGGGGAAGAGGGAGGTTGAGTGAGCAGCTGTATGGTACTTCATTTCCAGCTGATCTTAAACCACTTCTCAACCCACCATGATCCCTCTTTTGCTGACCTTTTGCTCTTTCCTAAGCATCTCGTGTGAAGTTTTGTGCCGGCCCAAAGTGCTGTTCCCCTGAATGCTGTGGTGAGTTCGTGTGCTCCTGTGGGCAGTGACCCCCTGTCAGACTGTCAGGTGAGCAGGGAGCCTCTCCCTTCTCTTGAGCTGGCCTCACACCTGGCCAGAATGATGTTGCAGCAGGGGGTTGGACTTTCGGGTGGAGTAAGGTACAGCGTGTGTATTAAGAGATGTATCTGTATCCAGCTTTTCTCGTGTACTACAAATCGTGCAGTTTGGTTTATCAGAAGGCTGTGTTTAAATGGTCTTTTCAAGAAAATTATCCCAGAATGATAGCTTATCTGCTAGACTTTGGGATCTGCCACATCAAGGAGGTTTCAAGTAACAAAAGAACAAAAAAACTTAGGAGAAATATTTTCCTTTGGAGAAAAGCCCCTTTGATCTTTCAGAAAGAAAAAAATGCTAACTCCTTAATTTGATTTTTCTGTAAATCCATCAGTTTTTGTCATGATGTTGGTGTGACAGGTCAAAGCTCAGCTCAAAGTAAAGAGTGTTAGAACTCACTTAAGCTGTGTGTACTGTGATTGTCCAATGGAAGCCTGTGTAGAACACCCTTCGTTATTTATATGTACTTCTTCTATGGGATTTTATGGTATGGCAAGGAGATTACTATGATATATTAATTACATGGGTTCTTATGCAAAGCATTTAACTTGAAGTCCGTTAGCTTTATAACTAAAAGACAAATAAGAAATTATGAGCTGAAGAAGCACTATCCCTAACAGGCAGTTCGCCTTGTTTCATACCATCCTAAGTCATGTATTCTTCAGGGCTACTTGCCAGTCAAAACCTATGCAAACTAAGTAGTCATTCCAGAATAATTTTTTAAAGATTAATTGATGTTTAATAAGAAAGTACATATTATTCAAGATTAATGGGAACATTTTTATTTTTCTTAAAGGAATTGCCTACAGTTCTGCTTATTCATCAGATCAACGGGCATGAAGGTACATGGACAATATTGCCATTAATGACATAGTAAGTGTAATGAATCCAGTTATTTTCCAACGTTTTTTAAACAAGAATATATATATTAGTTACTCAGATCTCTTTTTTCAGAAGCAAAATTTTTTAATGAGAGTTGCTATCTTATATATTTAAACTTTCTTACATTTTTTTTGTTTTACAAAGCAGATTTCAGATAAACTTGATTAAATCAGAGAAACTTATTTGAAATAAAAGAAGAATAATAATAATAATAAAAAAAAAATTTAACTGAGCAACAACCTTTTTCAAATTGCTGTGCATTTTAAAGTTATTAGGGAAGTAAACTAGTCTAAGGAAGCAGCATTTTTAAAGGTATATTTTTCTATTTGGTCCCCACTTCATACAGTTTAAGGTATTACAGAAATTTTGATCTTTCAGATTACTTGACTGAATGAAGTGGAATAAATTAAAAAAAATATATATAATACTTGTTTGGGGTTTTTATTGTTTATAGTGTTTGTAAGCGGTTGTATGTCTCTGTAGTGAGATGTTGTAGGTTTCAGCATCTTTTTAGATGCTTATATGGCAAATTTTCACATTAGTATGGTCAGAAAAGACAGGTAATCTCAAATATCTTTTCTTCTTAGCTTATAGAGATAGCTCCAAGGAAGACATGCTGTATTTAGATGGCAGTATCTTGCAAACTGTCAGGAAATTATTTAGTAATCCTGAAGCTCCATGGTACTGAAGACTTATCTTTTGCCTGAAGCTTGCATTTGAAATCTGAAGCCTCCTGAGGTTTAATTTTGTTAATATAATTTACTAGACATATTCATGCTGAGGTTTTTATACAAGATACTTTTCCTTTTGCTTTCCACTGCTTTCTGTGTAGAAAAATGTAAATAGTGCTTGTATAGTGGCTGTCTTTGAGATATATGTAAACTGTGAAAAATAGCAAAAGAGATTTGAAGTAAACTGAAAAACTGAAAGACGATGTTCAAACTATCCATCATCTTTCTTTTTTTTCCTGCTTAGCTCCTGTTTCAATGACCTTGTGGTTCCTCTTCTGAATTATTTATGTCTTGGTGACAGGGCTTACAGATACAGCTCTTAGAAGATAGCAAAACTAAAAGGAAAAAATACAAATGCTCATTTATGTGAGAAAGCAGAGGAAAATTCTTTGGGAAATCAGAAGAGGAATCTTAATTAGAGGATTTCCATCTTGAGATTTATGGAATATGAGTTTCCTTGTGTGTACTGTTCCACTTAGTACTTTTGGCAAATGAAGACATGGAGTAGTTTGGAAGTACTCTGATGTTTTGAAGCTTGTATTGTTTTGTTTTCTCAATGGACAAAAGAGGAAGAAGGGAGTTCAGCTCATCCTGCAGCAGCAGATGATGCTTTTAACTGTGATATAAGATGCATCTATATCAGAAAACTGCTTTCAAAAGAATAGATTTCTCAGTCCTGTAGATGTCAGCATTTTTAAGGAGGTCTCTAAGCAGCTGTGAAAATTCTTAATTTTTAGTTTTTGGGCATAGGTTAAGTTGAACAAAATTTTTAATTTCAGAAGATACAATCAGTGGATGTCTTATGACACAGTATCCTTACTGTGCCCAGAAGGCCTGCTACATTTCTTCTCAGTAACCATGTTCATTCAGCAGAGAAGAAATCCCTTTTTAAAAGTTATCCTAAATAGGATCATATCTGGGTGTCTCCAATGTCTCCTGGCAGTCTGAACTCCAAACTTTTGTGCTCTGAGGTCTCCATAAGACTCTCTTGGAGACCTTAAGTATTAAGCCTTGGGAATCATTCTTTTTGTCTATCAATAGCTAGATGAGCTGCTCATAATTCTTGTGAACTTAAGTTCACAAGATGCAGTAATTCTTTTTGCAGGGGTAATTTTTGTGATTTTTCCCTTGCCCTTCACCCACCTGCTTTCATAGAAATCCAGACGTTTGTCTTGAAGTTCTAGCTGAGCGCTAAAGTGTGAGAGAAAACCCTGCAGTCTTCACAGGGTATTAATTACTGTATATATTTAAAAACATGAGGTGTATCTGATACCTTTTCTGTACTTGTTTGGCAAGTTTTAGAGGGGCAGCTAGGAAGTGTTTTTCCCACTTGACTGTGTCTTACTTTCTTGGCTGAATGGCAAAAAGTTGCCTGGATTTCAGTGTTGACTGTGCACCAACTATATGCTTTTATGACCTTAAAGGATGAATGATGAGTTATTCTGGCTACTGGAGTTTAGCAGATTAAGCATCTTAAGCAGAAAGCAGTGAATAGTCAAACACTGTTGCAAGACACAGAGGAAAGGTAGCTTAACAGGAAGATAACTCTCATGATACTGTAAAGAAAATTAATTCTACCTCAGCCCAAATCAGCGCAATAACTGGTCCCAGTGAAAAAAGACTGAACTAGTTTAACACCTGGCAACCATCTGGTGGTTCTGGCATGTTACTGCAATACCTGCAGAGGCAGGTAACAGCTTAAGTATTTCTCAGATGGTGGGTTTGGCTTTTTGAGTGGGTTTTGGTTTGGGTTTTTTTTTTTTTAGGCAAACGTAATTCCCTAAAACATAAGTGATCCAATCAACCTTTTTTATTTACTTCTGCTGACTTATGTTTCTGCTGTTTCTTTTCATTGCTAATTTTATCAGTAGAAAGTGCTTTGGAGAAAGCAGATTGTGATGTTCATAGATACTAGTTTTCTTCTTCCTCTCCTCAGATGATTTGTTAAATTGAATCAATGTAAAAGCCACGCAAAGGAAACTGGACAAATAAAGATTGTAGGGCTTTTTCATTCAGATGTTATTAATTAATACAGCTGTTTTGATGAGTAGTGGAAGAATTAAGTCTAGAGGAGCAGAGAAACAAGGAAGGACATTTTTCTGAAGGAGTCAGGAATCCTGCATTAAGATTGTTGCTATCTTTGAGGAGTCCCTTCAGTCTGTACAGTTTCACTGTACTGGAAAAGCTAATGAATTTTTTAGGTTGGGAATGATCAGTGTCCAACAGCTGTGAGAAATCCTGTCATTAAGCATTTTGATGATGGTTGCAGTGCTGTTAGATTTTAGATGGCCAATGTTGGGGCCCCTTGGAAGAAGGGGAATGTAACTTAACCTGTTATCTATGAACTTCTGAATTCATAGATGGCTGTTAGACCTATACACTTCTGAATGGAAATTCTTTATGTATCTCTGTTGCCTTCTTTCTGTAATATTTCTTTGTGTTTTATAAATAGATAGCAGCAGAGTCAATATCTTTACCCATTCACAGTAGTCCTTGGATGCGTAATTCTAAATCAGTAGTAAAATTTTCCGCTTCTGTGTAAATGAAGAACTGATGGCAAATTATTTATATTTGGGGAATGTGCCTTGAATTTGCTATTTTTGTTCATAAGCCACCTTTTTAGTAAACTATTTATTTCTTCTTTTAGCTTCTCTGTTACCTACAGTAGGAACACCTCATGGATTTTCTTCTGTGAGGAAGATACAAGAATACAAGTCATAAAACTGCTAGAAACACTGAGAAGATTTGACAAGTCTAAGGTGAAATAGAATTTAGAGATTTGACTTCTTTTTTTGAGTGTGATTGAGTGTGTTCTGCCTAATGTTGGAAAAAGTGTGTCCAAACACTTTAAAACAGGGGCATAGATTTCTGTTGCTGAGGCTGAGAGCAAGATATTTAACATGAAGCAGTACAAATGCCTATAGCTGTTGAAGAACTGTTAAAATCAAGCAGAGAAACCATTTTTTCTGTGAATAGCCTGAAAATTATGTACTATAAATAGAAAGATGAAAATAGTCTGTTTTGTGGTCCCTTCTCCCCATTTTCATATCTATTATCAATTCTGATTATCGTCAGACTGAATGACTGATGCTAGTCTCTGATATAAAATAGTAGGGTGTTTTATTTGCATTCTGTTTCTGATCTGTCTTGTTGTTAGTATTCTGTACCTATTGTAAAAAAAAAAACAAACCACCAAAAGACTTGCAGAACAAAACAGTACGGTCACCAAGGAGCAAAGCAAATTTGGCAGTGCCAACACATGAAAGGTAATACTTAGAATTTTCAGTGTTCAGAAAAAAACCCACCTTGGTGTCAGTCCTTTGTCTGTAATAAAAGAAGCTAAAATCTGTGTGAAATATGTTTTGCTTCGTTATTGTAATTCTGCTTCAGGACTCACTTTTGCATATTTACTTCCTTTTCAGGCACATGGCCTTGTATTTTCTCACAGTTTTTTTCTACAGTATTAATAATAATAACAGTTCAGAGCTCTTACCTTTTAAAACACTTGGTCTTCAAAATGCAGGACTGAATATATTCAGACCTTTGGAATATCCTTTTTTTTTCTGTTTCAGAAACACCTGCTTGTAATTGATATTCTCAGAACAGAAACATGAACATTTTTGTACTAGATGCTGCCCTTTTGCCAGTTTTACTCTCTCATTTGCATATGCATACAGATTCTAATAAAATAACAAATTACATTCCAACCTGCAATAAAAAGCAAATAAAACATTTTGCTTTTGTCCGCAGTAATTGTCATCTTAGTGTAACAGTCCATGATTCCTTATATTACAGTAGTAGTCCATCAGGTACAAAATTTAAGGCGATTTATATCAGAGTTCATTCAGTATTCATTTTAAAGTCTCTGCAGTCTGCATAATAAAAAGTTGGTATATGTTTATCTCATCAAGAAGTCTGCAGTGAGCATGTGAATTGTTGATGAATCCTCAGCTTTTCAATGTGGATATGTAGAAATTAGTAACAGAAATATTGAGACTGATACAAGTGTAGTATTGAATGTAATAATGAGTGAAAACAGATGTTTCAAAGCATTGAAAGAGACTGTGGAGGAATGTTCAGAGAATGTCTGGCATTGATAACCAAGGGCATTACCGACTGCAGTAAAACTGAAAAACAGCAGAAAATGTTTTTAGATATAGACCTCAAGGCAAGCACTCGGATGCTGAATTGTACCTGAACATCAAACAACACTTTTCTGTTGTGCAGATTAATGGCCCAAAGTCATGAAGTCTCAATCCTTGGATATAACTCATGACCCATTAGGACATGGTCGTGAGCATCCTGCTTTGTAGCTGGACCTGCCTGAGCAGGGGAGGTTAGGCCAGGTGATCCCCAGAGGTCCCTTATAACCTCAGCCCCTCTGTGATTCTGTGTTTTAACAATAGATTGATTCAAACTATACTTTCATAGTGGAAGATGGCAGCAAGGTTAAACCAAATTGTATGTGCCTCTCCTCTTCCAGTCATCCTAACAGGGTGATAGACTACAGCCCCAAAGATGTCTGGAATGAATAAACCAAGTGGATGGGCAGCAATGACTTAGTAGCTGTTGATATCTAAAGGGTTTGAGAGATCTGTCTTGAGAACAGTTTATCTCTGAGAATCCTAAGAACTCATAAAATGTTGTAGTGAGACAGTGAGGGTGTGGCAGTTGAAATCTCTTTTTAAGTTTCCTGGAATAGAAGAGGCCAGATGGATGGAAATTCGAAACTGATATGTATGAAGTTCCTGAATACAATGCTTTTGAATATCTTGTCTTAGAGAGCAATCAGTTTGGGAATTCAAACACTGGAACAAGTTGAACAAGAGAGATTGTGTGGAATGTAGTCAAAGCATGACTGGACAGAGTCCTGGGCAACCTGCATTGGATGATCTTGCTTGAGCAGGGGAATTGGACTATATGATCTCAAGAGGCCTCTTCCAACCTCTGCCATTCTATGACTGAGATTTAATGTTCTTTGAACAGGTGGAAGCCAAGGCATATTCTGGAGTTTGAAAATGCAGCCTGTATTTGATTTCAGAGAGCAATCTTTAGTTTCCTTTCTTACCAAGTACAATTTTTGTCCAGATTATTTATTGTGAACAATATGCTTCCCTTGTTTTTGTTTTCAGGTTTGCTTTATTCAGCATGAATGCAGTCATCATCTTCACTAAAAGGATGCTGTAGATGAACAAAATTGTTTCCTATATTCCTTTACAGGAGTGGTTTTTAGGTAAAGCATTATATGATGAAGAATCTACAATAATTCACCATTATGCCTTTGCTGAAAATCCTACAGTCTTTAAATTTCCAGATTTTGCTGCTGGTTGGGCGCTTAGCATTCCACTTGTTAACAAGTAAGAATTGAATTTTAAATCACTTCCTGTTTATTCTCCATTATTCTACACATTCCAAGTATAATTATTATAAACACCTAAAAATTAAACAAGACTGCAGAAATAGATTTCTGTATCATTGCTGTGCATGTGATTTATTTTGCTTCACTCTGCTTACATTAACTAGCTGATAGTTGTCCAGTTCTAATTGTTTGACCAGTTCAATCCCATATTGTAATTTTAAGAATGTATTCTCCCCCAGACAGTGGTTCTATTCTTGAGTCGTAGAGTGGCTTCATTGCCTTCTGGAAGTGTTTCTCATGCTGTTCAAAAAACTACATATTTATTTCAGCTTAGACACTTAGGTGCTTTCAAATGAGATTTGAAAAGTTCATGGATTTCAGAAGTTGAATGCATCTTAGCATAGCAAGGATTGATGTTCTCATGAATTGAAAGTCCCCAAATAATATGCTTTGAAATATAGAAAAAGAGGATATTGTCTGTAGTTTGAGATGCTGATCAATACTGAGCTTTAAATGCACTGCTGCTTTTAATTTGTAGAATTTTTTTATGCCAGACTTTCTGTCTTCCCTAGATGAGAACTTTCTTCTTGTGCAGGAAGAATGTATCAAAATGTGTGCTGAAAATGGATATTAACATCATGACACTGTTAAGATTTTTTTGAGAAAAGGATTAATGTGATAAATATGCACTGCTTCTTGAGGCAATAAATACAGAAATGTGATTTATTATTTTTCTCCTTATAAGATGGTCAGTAGTACCAGCCACACTTGCCTGCATGCACTAGTGATAGATTTTTTTAATATGTTTGATTAAATTTCTTCATCTCTAATTGCATAGGCTTGCAAAGAAGCTGAAGAGTGAACCACTCAAATCAGACTTCACAATAGATTTAAAGCATGAGGTAAGCAGTAGTGTGATCAAAGAAATAATTGTCTCAAAGTTATATATGTGAATGGTGTTGAATCATAATGGAAATGAGAGATTTTCTTAAACATTGCTAAAATGTTTGACTGCAATGGCATGTTAGATTTCTTTTCCTTCCTTTAGAATATTGTAATACTTTTGAACTATATTTTAAGCATAGAAAATTCATTAATAAGCTTGCATTTATATATGAATGCGTTCATGGTTGTATACATTAGGGTATCTTCTAAGGATTGCTCTGTAAGGAAGGAGAGAGACTTCCAATTCATGAACCATAAGATGAGGTGAATAGTATCTCAATTCCAGCCATCCTCACTCACTTTCTGAATCAGACTCTCAAAGCTAAATACGGTGGGGTTTGCATAAAATACTCTGAGGAGTCGACCTTTGTGTGAACAAGCAGTGCTGCAATTTGCAGCATGCAATTTTGGAAAGACATTTTTTTGTCTCTGGTATGCAGCGCTTTCAAAAGGTTGGCAGAAGGTATTTCAGACAGTGAGTGAACTGAAAGGAGCATGAGAAGGAGGCTGTATCTGTGCTACTTTTTTGGAGGCCTTTTTATTGTTTTCTGCATTTAAAATGTTTGTGCCATCCAGGGTTTTGTACTGTCACCAAACTGAAGTTCTGAACCAGGGATGGAAGAGGGGGATGAATCTGGAATAAGCTTCTGGCCTGAAATAAGAATATGATTAAGATTAGGAATAACGAATGTGAAGAAGAAGGAAGGAAGAACAGGATAAAGATTTTGGCCTGAAATTATGAGTGACACTGAAGTAGTTTTAATTATTTTAACACTCTTGAAAAACATCTATAAATTGTTGTTCTGGTCCAGAAAAAAAAAACATCTGTACATAAAACTACTGCTGCTTTTTCAGATCTCGTAATGGTCATAAACTACCTCTTTTACAACATAAATCTACAGTATTTATAGAGCATAGATTTGTAGTATATGTATTTGTAGGTATATTTAAATATGGTTTTATGCAAAAGCATTCTTTTGTATAGTTTCCCCTCATTGACTGATGTATTTCTAAAAAACAGTTGAATCCCTCTCAGCTTTTATTTTGCTGTGAGAAACAAGACAAGAAGCTGTTTTTTCCCTCTTGTTAATTTTTCTCAATGCAAGACCTTGGGCTTCACAATGTCATTTTATTTTAACTTTATTTTTAAGACAAAATCATTCATATATTCCCAGTATTCCAGTCTACCTCAGCACTAACAAAGAGTCTGACATATTGTCATTAAAAAAAGATCATTAAGAGCCACTCCTCTTATGTGCCACAGATTGCTTAGTAAAAAACAATTGATCACTTGACCAAAAAAATTACTTCCATCCACTTATTATTCTGTTAGAAAGTCTTTGCATATGTTTCATTTCAAATTTATTGCCACTGATAACGTATTTCAGCCCTGTAGTTATTCTTTCTGCACAGTCTCATGTCTCCCTAGAGAGAGTTTCATTCCCTCTCATTTATTTAATAAATCACCATCTTCCCTGTCTTAAATAATTTTTATGTCTACGCTCTTCTTGTGTGAATCAAGATTGACAACAAATCAAAGAATATAATCTGTTGTTTTTAATGATTGTTTATAATGTTTAAGTTTTTAAGAAAAATTTTAGTTCGACAGACTCCTAATAACATATGCCTCTAGTCTTTTGTATTTTATTGTGCTCTGCATCCTTTTTTAAATTTATTTTTTATTTGTGTTACCTTATTACTTTCCAAGTCCCTATTTCTTATATCCATAACACTTATATCACTTTCTTATCTTTCAGATGTGGTAGTGTTTTTGTTGTGCCACCGCTCATTTGTAGGTTGTTGCTTAGACTTTTCGTAACCGTACAATATGTGGCATATTCCCTGATGCCTATTCAAAGCTGGAATTGAATAATGGAATTTTTTGTACATCTAAAATTAGATCTGAACTAGGATTAAGACTATTTTTGCCTTTTTATTGTATATCTGTTTCTATTGTTTTAGTAACCTTGTGTCATCCTGTGCTACAACCCAAAATGGCACTCTTACCTCACTTCTGAAATAATATAGCTTCACACCATTCTAAGGCTTGCTACTGAAATCTCATTTTTCAGTGAGAAATTTTAGCACATTGTGAATTTCCATAAATAATTGGTGATAAGTTACAAGTGTCAAATACTCTTTGTTGTCTAGGAGCATTGCTTTGTTGGTTCATGTGATCGACATTAATTCTGAATAGCTGAATTGTGAACTAATACTAATACAATTGGTTAAAGGACCCAGGAGCACAAGTACTGTTCTCTGTCCTTCCAGTAGCAGGGAGTGGTGAGGGAAGAAACTGGAAGAGCCAGCAACCAATACCTGGCTCTGAGCAAGGTGTCACCGGCAGAATATGGAGGAATTAGTTAATCAACTCAGGGACAAATCTGCTACACCATCCCATATCTTTCACTTTCCTCGTTAATATGATTTCTTTGTATGCCCTGAAAGTTTTTATCTAGTAATTACTGATACAAATGTTTCCAATTTTGATAGATTGCCCTGTACATTTGGCAAAAAGGGGAAGGACCACATCTTACTCCAGTGCCTGAGTTCTGCACAGATGATGTGAATTCGTATAAGGCTGATGACTGTGCAACAACATTCAGTAATTTTCTGCCGCTTTGTGTAAGTACAATATTTTAAATACCATTGCTTAGCAAAAGTAAAACTCTTACTAAAATGTATAATACTTGAGTTCAAAAATCTCAAAACTTGAGAAAATATTTTTAAGTAAGCTAAAAAAAACCCAACAAAATAGTTTGTTCTGGCATTTATCTAGGATATATTTTGGATGTGCTTTCAGGACTCTGTGGCACAGAGTATTTCCTGGCAACTAATATTGCCTATGCTTTAATGAGTCTTTCTACCACGATGTTTGGTTGGCGCATGATTTATAAATTATTTATCCTTACACTCCTTACACAGTGAGGTATAGATGATCTTTTTTTTTCCCCCCACAGATGGGAATCTAAAACTTGCTGAGGCTAAGGATAAAATGTAAAATAGTATTTGGTGGCTGAAGTACAACCCATCTCCTCCACTTCCAGGAGAATACATTTATTATATTATGAGTTAAGTGTAGCTAGAGGCCAAAATGTGTTCCATGCTTCCAGGAGCGCAAACTTCTAGGTGCCAAAAAGGATAACAAATCCAAGTGGTCAAGCGGTTTATTACAGTTGAGGAAATTCAAAGATTTCTAATGTGTAGCATTTGAGCTGTTTTTTCCCAAGTGTGATACAATTTGTGTTCTCATAGTGACCGATTTCAAAGAAATTAAGAAATCTTTCTTTTTCAGATAAATCATTCTTAGTTTAACAGGTTTTTGTATTCACGGTCTTTTCCTAATGATAAGTATTTTAGTTCTTGTTAGAGTACTACATCAGTGAAAAAAAAAATCCAATAATGTTATTTCAGGAATTTTAAACAATCAATGCCTTTTTTTCAAGAGATAAAAATTTACTTCCTGATGTATCACAAGACCACTCTCCTGCTTGATAGACTATGCAATAAAAAGATACTTCCTATTTTATGTATGGATATACATATCCTATTAAATACTACAGGCACAGCCTGCACTTACACGATTAATTTTTGTTTTATTCATGTAGGGAGAGCCAGTGAATAAGGAAGATGTTTTTGTTGCTGTAAAAACGTGTCGAAAATTTCATGATGACAGAAGTAAGTTGTTGCCTGGTCAAGGTAGTAGTCCTATGCAATATAATTCCTAAAATGAATATTTAAAAAACAAGCTGATACATGCTGTCTCTGTAGCTCTTGGGACTAAATGTTTGCAAAATTGACTGGGAAACAGGAAAGTTTTGGAATTATAAACAGCTTATCCTTCAGGTGGGATCTTTTTACTGTTCAGAGTCCTCAGGAGTGCTGTGAAACATTTAAGATAAAAAATTGTTTCATCTTTAGTCACTGTTGGCAAAAAACTTGGAGTTGAATTCTAAATTAAAACCTGCATAGGGTTCGCTTATATTGCTGTATGACATATATTAGTTATTACAGCAGCTATTAATACCCTTCAGTGAGTTTCCCCCAGATAATTGCTTCAGCGGTGACCATTGTGCAGCTCTTTGGTGGCTGACTTAGAAATTTGAACAAGCTGAAAGGTCTCTCATCTCCTCCTTCCTTTTGTCCTGCCCTCCTCTGCAGTAAAAGACTGAGCAGCTTATGCTGTCATGTTGCTTCTAGTTGTTCCATGTGCACGTGTATTTTATAATGCCTGGAATGGGAAAATTTGTCCCTTCTCGAAATCTGGTCATATGTAGTACTTTGTCCAGCCAGTGGCCCAGATCAAGAGTGTGTGAAACACTATAGCATGTTTCATCTGAGCATCCATCTGAAAACTGTTGAGTTACACACGCAGTGATAGTCACCATGCTAAAAACCACAAACAAAAAAACCCTAGTGCAGCCCAACAAGATACACACAGCGAGCATCAACTTCCTCCTCAGAGGCACAGAAAACAGGCACAGAGAGACTCAGCTTCTGCTAACACATAGTAATGCTCAGATAAGTTGAGGGAGATCAAGTCTCAAGAAAACTTGGAAGGAAAAATTCTAAATCCATCAGTTTAACAGAAGATGCTGCACCTACTTGATGCCACCTACCAGTCTGCTCTGATTGGCTTCTAGACATTTTGTTAACAAGGAAGGAATTTGCTATCAGGAATTTGCTTGAATTTTGTGTGCTCTTTAATACTCCAGGTGCATAATACTGTCTCCGTTATGCTTACTTTGTTTACAAGCATAATTTAAAGTGATTATAATTGGCAAAAAAACCCTAAAATCAAGTAATTGGTTAGTAGTTGTACCAAATTTTGAGAGGGTTTTGACATACCTGTTGTCAGAGGACAGGATGAAAGTAAAAGCTCTTTTCTTAACTAAGTCTGGTTAAAAACCGGTGGGATTTTTTTCATCATAAGATTTATGGATTTTTTTTTTCCTATGCTACTGCACCTGATGAAGGCACATTTGTACTATTTTAATAATGTAATTGTTAGGTTATCTTTGAAGTAGCTTTTGACAAAACAAAATTGACTGTCCTGTAATTGGAGTTCACTGAAGAGTTCTCCTTCCTGGATCCATGTTAATTTTTAAATATCAAAATTTAAGAAAAGAAGTAGAAGAAAGAAAAAAAAAAAAACCCAACAAACCCAACCTAGAAAGTCAGAAGGAAACGTGAGGCCTCAAAAAGATAGCATAAACATCCTTCAAGAAACACCTGTTGAAGACTGAGGAAAATTCTTGAACTTTCCTCACAGCTTCCAGTGTTATGCAATAGAGGATAATCTTACTCCAGATTTTGAAAGATTAATGGATGCCAGCTTCAGAGAGCTCTTTTTACCTGGTAAGTCATTCTTTATTGTATGCCAAAAACTACATTAATGCAGCATTAAGGCTTGGAAATTGATGTGCTTTTAAAAGCAGATAAATTTTGCCTCAGAATTTACTTCAGATACAACTCTCCTTCTTAGACATACCATCTGTAGTTATAAAAGAAATTTTCAAGACTGCAAACTTGCATCAGGGTTCCAGAAGTAGCAGAAATAAAATGTCATTAAGAGCTAAGAGCTGAACTTTAAATATCTCTAGTGGTATTAAAACTTTGGTGTGATCATAAGTATTAATACATATTGATAAATATTTGCATCGTCATCTAGTCCAAAATTTCAAGTAGTTTTCCTTTGGAAATTACAAAGTATTGTGGGATTCGATGTACAACTGACCTTAGTCTGCGTGGTGACACTTCCATCAAGACAAGTATGGGAAAGAGAAGGACACTTTAGCTAACAGCCCCCTTGCTAGACTTTTTAACTGAGATGAGACTCAAGTCCTTGCTTCAATAAACTTTTCTTCATTTATAGAAAGAAGGGGGCTCCACCAAAGAAATTGAGAGGCTCAGTTGTAATTGCAAATATTTCTGTGTGTTAAAGGACGCTTCTGAGTTTTAGGTCCTTGTTTGGAGAAAGGTAAAGCAATGTAGGTAAAACACTTTCACAGGTGCATCTCTTCTGCTAGGGGAAGTTTGGATGCTCTTGTGTATCTGTGATTCTTCTGTTCTGGAGCCTTTTTTTCTGAAACCCTTCTGGTTTTGTTCTGCTGAGAAACATTTTTAAGTAAAACATTTCAACAAGATAAGAAAATGATTTCCTGCCTGTACATTCTTTTGTGCATAATTCCTTTTGGATGTTTTATGAAAAAATGAGAACACTTTTACATTTCTTTAAGAACTTTTAAAAGTAGTATGGGACCATTGCAAAATGCTACAAAAGTTATTTTTTTCTTTTTAAAATATTAAAACCTTTCCATTAGTGCGTTGAGTTCTTATTACTGTCTTAACCCTGAAATGAACTAAAAGGTAACTGTTATCAAACTGAGTATTGATCAATCAGGAGTAATAAGTCCTGTGTGTTTAGAGTAGAGGGAAGTGAGCAACTAGGTAGGCAAAAACCATCAAATTAGGTGATGGATGATTCTAGCAAAAGGCTACAGTGAGTTGTTCATAAGCCATCCGGGTTATATAGCAACAAAAGGAAGTTACGTAAATATTTCCTCCACTTAAACACTACCTGCTACTGGCGAGACTTCCTGGATGGTGTCAGAGAGCATAAAGCAGAAAAGCAGTAACAGCAGAATGCAGAGTACTTGCTCATCTCAGGCCTGACCTCCTCACTTTTAAGATGGAAGAGAGATCATTATTTTAATCTGATGGTTTTCTTCTGAACACCCTGCAGATGGTTGGATTTTTTATGTGTGTTTCTCATAATTTATGCACTTCTGGATGTAATGTAAACACTTATGGCATCAGTATTAGAATTTTGTGTGATCAATTTTAAATGTTGACGTGAAATGGCAAACTAGTAAGAAAAAGGTTACCTTTTTAAAGAAACATATAGCAATCCACCTTTGAATAGAGTCTCCATGGGATCAAAATTGATTGTATGATATTTATAAACTATACTATACAAATACTTCTTATTTATAAATGGAACAATAAATATTTATACATTTATAACAGGAATGGTTTAAAATGTCCTGTGAGTGTGCCTCCAGAGACAGGTGCTTTGGAGCATTAATATGATGTTGCTGTCAGATAGAATGTGTATAATACCAGTATAGTCTTTCAAAAGGTGCATTTGGTCTGTTTCTGATTCAGAATATGTTACAGACTGTACAGTTGGATTAAAATATGTGCCATTCCAATACTGGAAGAAGGACTAATCTCTGGTAGTGTTCATGCTGATGTGTGCTATGAATCGTACAATAGCAAGTGTAAAAGTAGAATTCCATGCTTTGGTTAGCCAAAATGTAAATATCACATTTTTCAATTATTATTATTATGAATAGTGTCATGAAACTATTGTCATATTTTAATTGAATCTTTTTTATAATTTAAATAAAACTGTCGTGACTGGCTTTCATGAAATTGTGATTTTTTTCTCTCTAAATATTAGAGGAAAAGAAAACAGAATGAACAGTTATAATCATGATGCTGTATTTGAAGCAGCATTTTTATTACCATGTGAAGAAACATGGCTAACAAAACGTGGTTAACATGAATATTTGTATCAAGTATCTATTTTAATCAAGCCTCTTGTGTTTGAATGCCAATCATTGTTTTGCAGTACCAGTTGTAAAGCAGACTTGGGAAAGAGAAGCTGCCCTTATTGAATACTACAGTGATTACGCAGACATCTCCATTCCTACTATAGATTTAGGCATACCTAACACTGACAGAGGTGAGCTATTGACTCTTGTCAGCTTTGCACAAATGACTGTCTGAAGAAATGAAGTTTTATGGATGACATGTGTCCTTCATGTCAAGCATGTCATTCAGAAATTCTGTTTTTCTCTGGCGCATATGTGCAGCCTAAACTAAAAGAATGCTTTTCACACAGGAAATGGATGGAGAATGCATTCAAAGTCACTCTGTGTAGATGACATGTTCTTTTTGGCAGAAACCTAAATATTGAGATTATGAAAGCATGGTATACTGATATACTCAACGAGAAAAAAAATGGTATTATTACTTGGGTAAGAGTAATAACTCTACAGTTATTTATGATTTTCAATAGGATCATCAACAGTGAAGAAGTCATAAATTTATTTCAAAAGACTTCAGGCAGTGCCAACTGGTTACTAAGCATAAACTGCTTGCCATATGGTATTCAGATATTACATCCATGTGCCTTGCATGTCTTGATTTAAGCACTAAAATTAAATGTTTAGATTGAAACATCTTTTATAGCCAACAACAGGCATTTGAATTAATTTACTTTGTGTTAGAATAGAAAAAGGCTATGGATATGATGGCTTTCTTGAGTTTATTAATTTTGATTCTTTTCTTTCATTTGATATATTGTTCTTAGGCTGACATTTTATATCTATTACCTTCTGAATTACAGGTGTCTAGACAGTGGCCTGTTAACCTTATCTAGCCCACAGGGCCAGTTGTTCTAACCTCTGGGTTATTTCTGCTCCTTTGGCTTTTTGTCTGTTGGAGGCAGGGAGAGAATAGGCAGCGATTTCTGTGTGCACAGGTGGAGTGGGACATGAGCAAGCAGTGAGTGTTGTCAGAGCGAGGACTTCCTTCATTTCTTTAGCATAGATTTACTGCATTTTCTCAAAGAATATTTTAAGTTAAAGTGGTTTCAAATACAATACTGTTATTTTGAGTGATTGTTTACTAAAAGTAATATTGATAGCAGTAATTACTTTGGACAGTCAGCTCTGATGAATAAAGACTGACTGAAATGATGTTTGTCCAAGATCTAAAAAAGAGACTCAGTCTGAAACATCTTGTTTTTCATGTCCTGCTTGTTCTGAACAAAGGTATTTCACTTCCGCACTTCTAGCAAAGTGTCTTACCTCTGAACTTCATTATAATCTTGTGATAAATGTTCAGACCTTTACTTAGAGGAAATGATCAGGACCTGAGTTCCCAGTGAGGACTACAGTAGATTAAAATATATTTAAATATTTCTGTAAAAGCAGTGGATCTGCCTGATGCATCATGAAATGCTATGACAATATCTTGGAGTATTTTGTAGAACATGCTTCTATCATAGTCTCCTCATTTTTACACCTCTTTAAATTAAGAGTAGCAATTTGTCCATTATTGTTCAACAGCTTGATGGATAACTGGAATAAAGCTTATTTTTAATTTAATTCCTATTTTATTTAAGTGTATATTCTCTAATTTCTCTTCTTTTTAGGTCACTGTGGGAAAACTTTTGCCATTTTGGAAAGGTTTTTGAATCATACTTCTCCCAGAACCCCTTGGTTAGTTGTAGTGGATGATGACACACTGATAAGGTATGTATTGCATTGCTTCAGGAGCTGCCACTCTTTATGTCAATAAGAGATTTAGCAATATTCACTATCCTTCTTTATTTAGGAGATTCAGCTATTTTATTAGTCATGTGTCTTTATATTACTTGAAGAAAGAAAATGGTCGCTTCCTATCAGTGTTCTTTTGACAGATACTAAAAACAATGTTGTAAGTTGGTTAAAGCTGTGCGTATCAGTATTATTGTGTAATCATTCCGTCTGAGCACATGACATTTTGTGATTCCTCAGTGTAGGTATGTTTGAGCTGATAGGGTTTAGTCGTTTGCTAAAAACATTTCCAAGATGTGTTCCTCAGAATGGTGTTTTGGAACTTGCCTTTGTTGGAAAATTAGATCCCTTTCTCGTAAAATCTGACACTGCAACATAAGCAAAAAGAGGCACCGTGAGCAATGCACAGGATCCCATGGTTATGAACAGTGGGTCAAGACAAAACTTTATATTAAATCATGTGGCAGAAGAAGAAATAGTGAGAGGATGTAACTGTGGATAATGCAGCATTCATAGAACTAAATCTACCATTTTAGTTTTCAATTTGTAAATGTTCATAGATAATTTGCAAAGATCTTATCATTGCTTGGATAGTGTCATTTCATGTTTCCTCTGAGATGAGTTGCAATTTTGCTGACAAACTGCCTACTTCAAAAAATACTTTAAGCTAATTTGTTCATTAATTGACCAAATTGTGCAGTCATATTTCATAATAAAAAATCCATCATAAATTTCTGTTTAGCAGTTTGTATCTCTGGGGGAGTCTTTTGGGGTAGAATTTCTGAATTTCTCCTGTCATCTTTGTGCTATTTAATAGAATGCTGTTGATGGTAGCAATGTCTGTTCCAAAATGAATTTTTATAAGATTTTTTTTTAATGGCTTTTCATATTATAGTATATTCAGACTCCGAAAATTGCTCAGCTGCTATGACCCAAATGAACCAGTATTCCTTGGAGAGCGTTATGGCTACGGCTTGGGAACAGGAGGATACAGCTATATCACTGGTGGAGGAGGGTAATTTATTTAAGTTCCTACTGAGATCTACATTAGTTCATGTTCTGAGTTGAAATGTTTTAAACTACAACACAAATCAGTTTCAACAGAAACACTGATGTTTTCCCCAAATGTGTGCAATTTACCTCACACCTTCTGTGTAGTGACACATGCTGGTCCCAAGTCCTCAACTCTTCTCCCTTACATTTGACTAAGATTGAGGAGAACACCCTTTTTGAGTCCAGGCCAAGTTTAGGAGGAATTATCAGCTATAATAAAACTAGTGGGTAGCTAACTTATTGTTGGAATAACAACAGTGGGTATAAGTGGTGTAATTAGTTTTCAGTATAAAAAGTAATTATATTTCAGAAATGCCTCTTGCACTATTTGTTGGTTCTGACTCCTTAAATTTTGAATTTCAAATGTGTTGTATCAGAGGGCTACATTCGGTCTTGCAGTTTTAAATAATTTAGCAATATTTATTAATTGCAGTTATTTGGTGTCTTTGGAAGTTTTTATACGTTTCATGTACTTTTTTTTTTTAATTCAGGATGGTTTTCAGCAGAACAGCTGTCCAGAAACTACTTGCTAGCAAATGCCGGTGTTACAGCATGGATGCACCTGATGATATGGTCCTTGGGATGTGTTTCAGTGGCTTGGGAATCCCTATAACACACAGTCCACTTTTTCATCAGGTCAGAGAGCTATTTTTGGGTATTAAAAATGGATTTTCCTTTTTAAGTATACACATGAAACTGTCATAAACATTCAAATTCGATCAATATGTAATAACACTAACCAAGAAGCTGCTGCTGCTTTACCTTGACTCTCAGCAGAACAAGACTGATCAAATAAGAACGTCCTCGTACCATGGATTACTACAATGCTTTGCTAGTTTATGTGATATTTTAGTTAACCTATAATGACATTTTATTAGAAATGCAGTCAGAGGTGAGGATTTTGAAAAAGAAATAGAATTGGGAGCCACATGGTTTGAATAGGAGTCATATACCCTCTAAGGGAAAAAACTTTCAACACAATAGTTCTTTCTTCAGGTAACGGAGAACTGACTGTAAAATTTTTCAATAAATCTGCCTGCTCTACTTACCTGATGTTTGTATTGATTCAGTATTTACTATTCTGAAATACCTCGTTAGTGAAGATATAAAATATTAAATTATTGCTTTTATGGTGGGTTCTGAAGAGTGGTATAAGTACAATAAATTGCTGTATGCTAGCATACGGGAAAGAGAGCTTACAAAATAAAATTTTCATGTCAGTTTGGGAGAAAAGGGCGGGAGTAGATTTTAATCTTGTTTCTGTCTTCCATGGTATTTAACAAGCTAGCTGTAGTGTCACAGTGGAAAGCATGATGCATTGAGGCTATAGAGATTTCCTTCCTTGTATGCCAAGTAAACCAAATCCTTCTGTGGTATGAACAAGAAGCACTAGAGATATTTTTTTTCCCAAACAGTGCCCAACTTTTTTAAAAGTCAGCATTTAAATTAGTGTAGCATTTGATGTTTTTCAGGTGTCAATCTAGTTGAAAAACTGGGAAGTCCCGTGTATCCGAACATGAGCTGAGAATAAGATAATAAGCTACTTGAGAATTAGTAAATTACCCTGTAGTTCAAAGCAGCTGTCAGTGGAGGGGGGGAGTTTCTTATTTAAATTATCAGCTTTTCCTATGTTAAGATTCCATTTCTGATTATATTTACTATTTAGAGAAATGGGAAGACTGAGAACATACTATTCAATTTTTAATTCCTTGTCCAAATAAAAAATTATATCTGTTTACTCTCCTCTTTTGTTTATCATTGCTTACTCCTTTCAATATAGAAAGACAAAAAGTCATGCATATTATAAAATCAAATTACTGAATAATTTTGCTTTGCACAGGTGTTAAAAAAAACCCAAAACAACAAACCAGCTTAATTAAAGGAGAGTCAGAACAGAACTCATTTTCCAAATTTGTTAGAATGATCCTTATTCAAAAAAACAAAAAGGACCTCCTTGTAATCCTTAATAGTGTATATTTGATACTGAATCACTTTGAAAGTGAAATCCTAGCAGCTTGATTTTCCACACAGAAAATTGCATGTGACTTCTAATTCAGCTTTACTGTTGCTTGTAAAAAATTCTATTTAACATCCCTTGAACAAAAATTAACCCATGGGGGAAAACCACTGAATAAAAATTGAATGTGATTATTCTACAAAATCCACAATTGTGCAAAAAATATTTTAAAAATGGGAAAACCAATTTTTTTTTGATTTTCTGTGAACCAGAAAATAACTTTTTAAAGACTTGACTGAAATATTATGGTGTGTGATGTTCCTTGAAGTATGTGAATCTAAAATTGTACTGAGATATAGATTATGAAATAGAAGCAAAGCTATCTTCATTTTTGGAGTGTATGTGATGTGTTTGCTCAGTCTTACTGGTTTCCTGCTGCCTACTTGCTGAGGCAGATACATACATATTCTGTAACCTGTTCCGGAGGCTTTTGGCATGGTGAGACTCTTAAAGAGAACAGGAACCTTCCCATGTTGAGTAGCAGGCAGAATTGTGGTCTTAAATATAAAATCTGGGATAAAGCAATTTATTTAGCTTTTCTAGAATTCCAAATACAAGTTTTAGCAAAAAAAAAAAACCCTACAGTTATTAGAGTCAGTATCATTATTTTAGAATTGTCGAAACACCAGAATTTTGTCTGTAGCTTGATAAAAAAACTGATTTATTTTCAAACAGCAAAAATCTTTGGTCTCAGATGTGTAAAAACTGTCTCTATCCAAAATAAATTCTTCAGGTTCTTGAAACCTAAATATTCTTCAAAGTGCTTTTCAGAAGTCATGAGGGATACAGATTTCCTCTTGATTTCTCCAGTGGAATTTTTAGAAATAAGCACTCTGTGTTTTAAATATCAGAATAAAAAAACCCAAAACACCAACAACACGTACTCAGATTTCATAATGTCAAGTTCTGTTGCCTAATTTTATGACTGTAACATATACAGAACTGCATGAAGAATTCTTAAATACCACCGTAAGTAGGTGAAGCATGCAGTATTGAGTCAATCAGTTACTAGCTTGAGTATCAAATCAATTATTTGTTATCCAGATCATTACCTTTTCTTCTGGTTTGGGTTTTTTTCCCCCTAGATGTAAAACAAAAATGTTTGTCTTCCATGCATTTTTCTTACAAAAACTCTAATGGCAAATTGTAGCTGTTTTGCCAGGGACCACTATGGGTGGGAATTTTTTATGTAACGATGCACTTAGTGCCATTGAACTGACAGAGAAAATGAAATACACGTGAAGCATTGGGACAGCAGCTGCATCTTATAGCTGTGTTGTAATTCTGTCTGGTTTGATACAGCCTCATAAAGAATAACAGCACAGTTTTCCAGCACCACAATATTTGGAACTTTTACCTATCATAAACTGTATATATATTGGCTGCTTATGGCCGTATTAGAATCCTACAGTCACAGTGGCAATGCTGACAACTCTCATTAGTGGAGGAAGAGAATATAGTTTAAAATAATTTTGTCATTATAGAGCCAAAACTGCATATTTAAAAATATTTCATACCAACTACACTGTTTATCACTTGACTTCTGAGATGGTGCCCATTTCATCCTGAGAAATAGGGCATATTGAGTATCAGTGTACATCATTCCTAGCATGATGACTGCAGTGTGAGTTGAAGATTTAAACTAATGCCTTGCCAATTCATATTATAGAATGATGTAAAAACCCTTTGTTACCATCTTGCATCTTTTGTCAGTGCCACATTGTTGTGTTACAGGGGCCACTGAGCAGCAATATCTTTTCAAAATTTTTATTCATCATTAAATACTGGTGCTTTTGCTTTTTTCTTCCATCTTAGGCAAGGCCAATGGACTACCCTAAAGGCTACCTTTCTCACCAAATTCCAATATCGTTTCACAAGCATTGGAATATCGATCCAGTGAAGGTGTATTTCACATGGCTGGCACCAAACACAGAAGAGTCACGTAACGGAAAAAAAGTTGGACATAACAGAGAGGATTTATAAGCAGTAGAAGAATGTAAGTGTTAGTTACTATTTTACAGCTGAGAGACAGTCACTACTATGATTTTTGTTTTGTTTTTACGTTGTTCATCTGTTCATGACATAAGAAGACAGTGTTTTGTTCCTGTTGGTTGCATCCCTTCAGAGCAGTGGAAGAAGGCACTTAAATGACTTTTGGATTCTTTTCCTCTGCTTGGTTTCTTTTTAGAATGTTTTTGGGCTTTGTATACCAATGAACTTGACTCACATTTAAGAGTCTTATACAACTTTACCCGTGTTCTGTTCTGGACTTGGTTCAGACAGCATCAATTTACATTCCCCTCCTTTGCTCTCTCAAAAGCTGAATTCATGTATTTGGGAGCCTAATAATGATTAAATGTTGAACATCTATTAAACATCATCTCTTGCTGACTTTGAGAAAACTGTTCTCTAAAAAGTTCTGGAACAGTTTCTTGATAAATCATAGAGGATTTGACTTTTTTTCTGCGACCAGGAGCTAGATTGTGTGAAGGCTGTGCTCCTTTATGCTCATTTCAGATGGAAATACTGTAGTTTTCTGGAGTAGCTGGACCAGGCATGAAACTGCTGTTGTACCTTTTAAGTTTATTGGCATTTGTGTGGAATGTCATGTACAAAATGGGAAAAAAGGTTAAGGACAGGGATTTCTTAGGTGGCCACGGGAGGTCACTGTGCATCCTTTAGAAACCGAAGTCACTGTACATCAATTTGGCAAATACAAACGTGACTCTTAAGGATTTTTGCAGAACTAACATTTCAGTATTTCTGATGTGTGCATTTCAATAGCATATGAATGCCAGCTTTAAAAATTTTGTAGTATCCCTAATTTATATCATCAAGATACGTAATTTGACGCATACAACATGTAAAGTGTGATTCATATTTAAAACATTCTTGATTTTTTTTTAGTAATTCAGTTTTGTAAAAATGTTTATACAAAAACTGGCTTTAGTATGTTCTAAACTAATTTTTATATTGTAAAACTACTTCTTTTAAAATGATGGTATATGGCACTTGTATGCTGTTATTTAACTTGGCTTGCTATATTGTAACCAAATACAGGGTCATAAAGCCATACTGCTGAAGTAATTCGTGTTTTGATTTTTGTAGGTTAAAAATTGATTCCACTCCAAAGAAAAGCAATACTTGCTCTAGAGTTGATGTAGGGGAGCCACTAACTCCTGTCTCGGTAATTACCGAGCTTGTGTAAACATTTGTTTGTGAATGTAGCTTGTGGGTTTCTAAGCATTGAGTAGCAACCTCATATTCGTAATAGATTCAAATTCCGATTAATAAAGAGCAATCCATGTTATGTCTTTTTTTCTTCCCACTACCAGTGCCTTAAACAGTAGACATTTTACTGATACCAGGACTAAGTTCTCTGATACCATTGGTGAATTGTTAATTATGTTTACTGTTTAGAACTGTGAAAGCTGAAAGCTGAATAAAAGCATTCTTTAACCTTTTGTGCCTTCTTCGTCTTTGCAAACCAAGTACAGCAAATTCTTTAAGCACCAGTGAAATAGGTTCATCACCTTAATTGTAATTACTGTCAGTTTTATTAAAAGGCAGCTTAATCTTTGGAGTGTTTTCATGTTCTGACCTCCATATTAGGTCAGTTTTCAGCCTCTAGTTTTGTGCAAATGGAAAATGCTGTTTCAGTGAACACCTTGTGATTGGGAGCCTTTATGCTATCACAAAACATATTTCACTATCAAATTCTCCAAAGGTCTTGCAACAGAGTCCAATCAGGTCTGACTTCCAAGTGGTGATATTTAATCTCTCCTTGGGCCCTGTGGAGGCAGACTAGATCAACAAAAGAGGATTAGATTTGAGTCTAAGCTGTGTTGTACCTGTAGACTGCTTATTTAGATGTGGAAAATCATTGACTCATTGATTGATTGCTTACTTGACTTCTATTTCTGGTGTGACAAATATAATAGTAGCTGTCCTAAAGTCCATCTTTTTTCCCTTGCTGTTAGCTCTGGGTTTTACTGCAAGGTTTCTGGAGGTATTACTAAGCATCAGACTTCTCATTTCAGTCTCCATAGTTTTGAAGGCAGCAAAGCCATAATTTGCTCAAGTATTTTGCCCCCAAAACTCTGACTTTGAGATGTTGCAGCAGCATGACACAAATGACCTTTTAGTCCACCACCTAAATCAGATTTTTTCAAGCAGAGGATCCCTTTAAACAAGATCTGAAGCCTTCTATGTGAACTTTCATTTTGGAAGACTCAGGATGACTGTTACTACCTGAAACCTAAGGCAAAAAACTGTGTGTTAATGAGCCTGAACAGTACTAATGTTTCTAATGAAAATCAAGTGGATTGTAAATGGTGTAATGTTAAAGCAAATCAATAGAAGAGACATTCACATCTCACTTGGTAACAGACAGATTAAACAAGTCTGCAAAGTTGATTTATTGCTTGAAGTTTCCTTTTCTGGGACATTGCAGGGTTGTGGCATGAAAATCTGGGAATCATTACTGACTATTTTTTTAATGTTTATAGCATAAAAATTTTCACTGTATTAAGATCTTTCTTTCACAAAATTATTTTGGTAATTTGCTTGGTTCATCTGCCAGAAGCCAAAAAACCTCTTGTGCCTTCAAAAGAGCAAATATGTAAACGAAGAGTGAAGAAGTATTTGAGGTCCACATTTGCTCATGAACGAGAATGAGGGTTGTGTATCTATTTTTTTTCCCTACATCTGCAGTTGGCCCAGGCATGGAGAGACCCAAAAGGATCTGACCTTTGTCTCTTCCTCTGTGATTAGGAAAATGGGCAAGAGTCTTGAGGGAGCTTGCAAGCTGGGTAGCTTTGTTTTTCTGCAGGAACACTTTGCTCTGACACCAGCTCTGATGGCTGCTGACTGGAGGGAGGAGTCCAAATTACCATATTTTCAATTCTTTAATTCTCATGTATTTTAATATCATGGTTATAACTTGAATGTCGCAGGCAGAGACCTGAGACACTATTCAATGATATTCCTGGAAGGTGAGATCAACACTATGTAAGACTGCCATAATTATCTAGTGGGAACACCTCCAAGGCCAACAGTGCCAGTGCATTACCAAGAAACATGGAGAAGTAGTAAGAGATTTGCTTTTTGCAACACTATAAAACTCTGAATGCTTTTGTGCATTGGACACCATGATAATAAATATATTTGAGTTTGCTATAATGCAATTGCTTCTTCTTGTTGATATGAAACTAAAGGAGAAATTTAGAATTCTGAGAGAAACGCTCTCTGAGGGTGTCACCTCATCATACATTGGCTGAGGAATCTAAGAGCACTTGCCTCTGCTCTATTACTGCTGCCTGGTGTAGCTCTGGCTCTGATGTCCCAGCTCACATCAGCATAGTGGCTTCATGCTCTGTACTACTCTTGTACACGCATCTACAGTGTCAGTATAGAACAAATTCACTTCCCCAGTCACACTGAGGGTTTTAAGTGATTGTTTCATTCTGCAGAGAAATAGGTTCAATATTGATTTATTGGTAATTAATTTATCTGTTTCAGTTTTTTGATGCACCATGTGCACATATTAAAAATAGCTTTTTTAATACACAGTCTCATAGTGGTAGCCACTGTGTAACTACTTGATTAAAATTCTGTCCTGAGAAGAAAGTCCTCATGCTTTTCAGATCTCAGCTTGGGGAAGAGACCTGTGGAACTAGAGGAAGTAGAGAGAGGTGAACAATCTGTTTATATCTACCTGCCTTTGCAGATTCCCTTGACTTGTTTATTTGCGTCCTTGTCAGCCAGGAAGCAGAAGTACCTCCACTGAAATCAGTTCATGAGATTTCTTCTGCTAAGACCTGCATTTGCATGGCAAGAGTGAAACAGGTTTGGTGGAGTGTGTATGCACTGGTTAGTTCTGAACACAAGGGGAAAAGACACAGTAGAAATAATTTATTTAAAGATGAAAAGCTAAGTAGGCATTATGCAAATGCATACAGGGGCCTAAAGGACTCACTGTCAAAAAAAGGAAGAACTGGTTTGGAAAACAGGCTATGGAGCGGAGCGAAAGGAAATTACATCAGTGGAGTTTAATGAAACATTCTTTATGGAAAATATATAGGCATGCTGCTTTTATAAGCTAAAAAAAATTGCTAAACTATTCCTGTGAGAAATAAAATTCTAAAGCAATGCTTTTGTAAGTCTGAAGGCTTAAGAGCCTGACTGTTAAACAGACCAAACTTCAAAAAAGTTGAAAGCACTAGGCTGTTAATATTTTACAGACTCAACTTACAAAAAATTGTGTAAGCAGATTGTTAATTAATAAGAAGCCAATAAAGAAAATTATCTGCTGGGAAGATTATTGTGCCCACTTCTTACGAATTTCTAGCTGGGACACCATCCAGATGAAGGTCTAATCAGACAGTTTATAATGTACCCACTCAAGGTCCTCATAGCAGGAGCTCACATGTTGCCCTAGTTTTACAAGGCACTGCACCCCATCTTGACAGGGGGGCTGTGTGACACTGTCTGGTACCTGCTCCCCAAAAGCCTGGGAGAATGGCAAGAAACACAGCACATATTCCTCAGGAAGGAGGGAAACTGTAGGACTGAGGACCTGTGAGTTCCTCAGTTGTCTTAAGGAGAGTTCTCACTGGTCCTCCGTCAAAGTAGCCATTCCCTGGCTAGCAAGGCAGCAGAAATGATGCAGGGTGTAACCCTCAATAAACACAAATATGAAGTAATAACCTGGAGCAAATCAAGCTCAGTTATTGTTTGGAGACACTGGTAGCCCTAAGGACAGTCAGTCACAAGTGCTGATGGGTGATGTTGGCCAATTCACCAGTGTTTTTTTCCAGGGACTTCTTAAGTCTTCTTATGTTGCTAAGATTATGTCTTGAGGGAGCCCTTTACACAGAGCAGAGTGGGAGCTGTGCTCCAGGTGCAGTGCTTTGGTGCAGCCTATGCTGTGGTGCCATGGCCTCATTCTGCCCAGTCATGTTCTCAGTCTATCTCTTGTCCTGACAATCCAAGTTACTAATTAGTTGTTCCTCTTTCTGTTGCTGTTTCTTCAGGTTAGAATTTTCATGTTGATGGATTTTTTGTTAACTAAAACATCTGATCCTACAAGTATAATTTTTGGAATGACTTTACACTTAAACAGTGAAATACATTTTTAATAAAATAAAATGTGGATAATCATACTATAGTTACCAGGTTATTATATTCTTGTGAAAAACTCTGTCAAGTGCAATTTGAATGTCTGAAAAATACATGATTTTGTTTCATAAGCGCTGGCTTACCTCTGCCATGGATTGCCCCTTGTTCACTTAAGTGACATGATTTACTTGTAAACAATCCTTGCTTTAGAAGCTTATAATTTTCCTGCCACCATTGTCCAAACCCTGCTCCTGGGGACTTTGTGCTTGAAAGCTGAAGCTCCAAGCAGGGAAGTTTCTTTCTTGTCTACAATTTTGTCTGGTGCTCTGTACATCCTGAAAAATCTATTTAACACTGGACCTGTGAACTGAGCCATGCCATTGTTCCTGGGCCGAGAAAAGGAAGATGGAGCCCAGCTCTACCTAGGCTGAAACACCTACTCCAGGTGAGTAATTGACTCCCATCAGTATTAATCACACAGTCCTGAGAGGACTCTAGTCAGTGCTGTACCAGCTTCTGTGGGAGCAGATCCCTTGTACTTCTTGCCCCTCAGGCAGTGCCTCTCAGAGCTGTTTCTCAACAGGAACAGCACATTTGCACAGAGAAACTCAGAACTGCAGAAAAGCCCAGGCTCCTCTGGAGGTCACTTTGTCCTGCCCCCCTGCACAAGCAGGGACACCTACAGCTCACTGCTTAGGATCATGTCCAGGTGGCTTTGAAAGTACCATCAAGGATGCAGTCCTCACCACTTCTCTAGGCAACCTGTGGCAGTGTTTGACCACCCTCAGTATAGAAGGATTTTCTTATGTTCAACTGGAATTCCCTATATTTCAGTTTGTTCCCACTGCCTCTTGTCCTGTCATTAGGCTCCACCTGGAAGACTTCAGCTCAGTTTAATCTACACCTTTCCATCATGTACTTACTGATAAGATCCTACCTGAGCCACTGCCTCTGAGAAGTCTCTGAAGCTGCCTAAGTGGAGTTCAAACTCAATTTGGTTTTGTTTATTTGACAGTTTCTCTTTAACATGGCAAGGTGACTCTAGGCACTTTCCACCAGAGCCTGTTTACAGGTTTTTAATAACTGTCACAGTGCCAGGCATTTGCTGCATGGTGAGAAGCTGCTGGGAATAATTAGCACCAAGGGGAAAATGTCGAAGAGATTCAAATGTAACATTTATACAAAATGCTACTGCTTTTTAAAATTCTGGTCAGCAGCAGCACAAACCCTCTGTGATTCCCTGCACCCCGAGGTTCATCCCACTCACACAGCTATGCAAAACAAGTTCCCCACTCAGAGTCTCATTTCTCTTCCCTGAAGGACTGATGCCAGCAGTGTTGGGAGCGTTGGGACGTGTGAGCTCCTCAGTGCCCCTGCACCTTCCACGTGGCACCTCTCTGCCAGCCCTGTTATCCATGGATCATGGCCCTGTAGGAAGTTGCCCTAACTGTCTGCATCACTTTACATCAGTGCTCAGGCCATCTCTCCTGTTGCCTCGCTTCCCTGCTTCGTTTTGCCTCCTGCCACTCCATCGCTTGTGCCAAGCTGTCCAGTTCTGCACATCAATCCCCCAGCACCAGCCATGAGTTAGGTGACATGTTCCTCCTGCTGCCCTCATCCCACTAAAAGTCAATGGGCAGTTACTGTTATCTGCAGGCTTTAAATTGTTTGCATGTGAAGGAGAGTCAGTTTTCCATTAACCCTCTGCCCCCTTGCAGGGTTCATTACCAGCATAAGGTGTTATTGCATCCTCCCTAGGGATTGTACTGTTTCTACTGAAGGTGCCAGGAAAGAGATTTCCTCCAAAACCCACTTGCTGTGTGCCTTCCCTGACACGCCAATGTGGAAGTGCCCTCATCTTGCCAGCACGAATGCGACCTGCTCTTAAAAGTGCATGCTTTGCTGTGTCGGTCAGATTGAGGCTTCTCCTGTGAGAGCTTCTCTCCTAGTGCAAAGAAGGGAGGAAAAGTGCTGCTGAGGCTGAGCAGAGGGTTTAAGACATTTGAGGGATTGGTGCAGGCATCTCTCTCCCTAAATGGTCACATGGTTTTGCTTCCATGGTGAGAAAAAAATTAATACATTTCTCCAGAGATGCCCCAGTATGACCAAAGAGACAGTTTATAGCTTCAAAGCAGGTTTGTATCTTCAGGAGCAGACAGTTAGCTCCACAGCAGCCCCACCATGGAGTGCAGAGCAATATAGCTACTTTTAGTCAGCTCTTGGGGATCTGACCTATGGGTGCTAACTTGGAAATAAAAGCTGTTTAAATTGGTAAGCTACTAATGCTATTATCTGTAATATCCCTGGGCCTCAAAAATGTTTTCTTTCCCCCATTAAGTCCTCCTGATTAGTGAAAAAAATCGTTATTATTGCAGATTTCCAGATAACCATGATACATTCTTTTCCCATCCACAAATAAAAAAGAAAATAAAAAAAATTCAGCAGCAATCTCTTTGGAGTGTATGCCTAAAGAGAATTTATAGGTATGTGTTCTACAATATGTATGTACATTTATAACACCTCTTTCAAAGACCCATGATTCTGTTAAACCTCAGTGTTAATAGCTCCGAGGAACTGATTTTACACAGTCACCACCATTAAAATCCCGTGTTTACTTTTCATTATCCCTGGGCTGCCTTGGTTGGCCAAATCCTTTTTGAAGTGCCCTTTTCACCTGTGCTGAGAGGGCGCCAGAGCGCCCATCTCCAAGTTTTAAGCAGGAACACTCCATGCTCCCTGGAGCCACTGGACTTCTGAAGCAGCAGTGGTGGACAGGTTGCTGTTGAGGGCGTTTCATTTTAAGTGGAGTACGTTCACAACAGGAGGAGCAGTCCGCAGATCTCAGGTCTTCCTCTGTGCTGGCTGAGTGGCTGTGGGATCTGTTGAGATAAAGAAAGGTAAGGGGTCCCTGTTCAGCTGACAAAGCTTCTGTTACCTATCTTTATATTGAGAAATGTTTAGCAAAGTTCTCTTTATATTGCTGTGGATGAAGAGCACGTCTCTGCAGCAGGGGGTAATTTAGCCCCTTTCACAGTAATTGTGAGCCAGAAATAGAAAAATACATGTGGTGTACACATGGGCTTTTACCTTTCAGGCAGTGTGAGGAATGTAGCAAGGTTTTCTTAATTCTGTATTTTTAGAATTTATTTTAAAATGCAGTCTTTCTAATTTATCTCATGCAATCACTATTGTACAGATGGAAATATCCCACATTAGTCAAATAACAAATCATGTTTGAGTTGACCAAATCATCGCTTTCAGGGTGCAATTAATTATTCAAGGAGCACACATCCAAATGTTACATAAGAGCTCTTGCATCTGAAATTACCAAATATAATTAAAAATGTATAAAGGAGGAGACAAGTAGCTTCAAATAACTTTGTGAACATCTAATTATTTTCAAAATAGGTTCAAACCCACTATAAGAGTTCCACGTCGAACCCGCATAATGCTAAGAGCTATGTTCTCACAGGCCTGTACAGTTCCCTGGGCAAAATCATACCATATGTGCCAAATCCCTTACTATTAAACAAGACACGAGCTCATGTTGTTGACTTCTCCGTGAGCCTCTGAGATCACCAATGGCCACTGACACCTTGAGGCCCTGGTGCCCACACCCCTCTTGAAAGCCAGCCTTGTGCCTCTGACGTCTGTGTGTCACCACTCTGCCCAGGCAGCACCAGCCCACAGCTCATCTAAAGCCCTGGTCTGATTACAAACAAAACCAGGGCAAAGTCTTACATTTTAATCATTTGCTAGAAGAGATTATTGAATAGAAAATTATGAGAGTTTGTTTTTCCTAGCAGCAGGAAACTGGAATTTTCAACAACAAGCTATTGAATAACAAACATTATCATCTTTGCTGGGCAAGCGTCTCTATTTTATTTATGAATAAGGGAGATAAAAAAGATTTATGGTTTGAAAAACATAACAATCTTTTTTTTCTCTAGTTATTTATCAGGGTTTATGGGTCAGCCCTGTAAGACAGGCAAAGGGAAATGCTCCATAAAAGCAACAGAGGCAGATTAACCTGGTGGGGCTTCTTCACGGGTGTGCTGCAGAGCTCCACATGTTTCATCAGTCCTACAGGGATAATTGCAAGTCTGTCAGTTCCTCCTGAAACACTGTAAACTTTCACACCACTCAGGTCTCAGAACCACTATTGCTTAACAAATCCCAGGGTCTGTAAACTCTTTTAAAAACTTCATACAGTCTTAAATTTTACTTTCCTTCTCTTTCCTATTTCTTCCTTTTTTCGCTCTCTTTCCTCCCTCTAGTCCCCAGCTTATTTGGGTTTTTTTCTTTTATGTAGTGAACCTACCATTCAAACAGATTTAGCAGGGAGGCTAAGGGGACTTTAGTCACCCACCCAACCCCAATTAGTCTGGTGTGCCCTTGACATGGACACAGCCATCTTGTTTAAACCAAGGCTTCCTGTGAAGTAGAAAATGCCCAGAGCACCTCAGATTTGTTCTCCTGCTTGCTATTTTGCCAGTCTATGCCTTCATATGCAAGTGAATTTTACTACATTTTGTTCCCACAGATAAGACAGATGTGCCATTGGTTGATAGGCTCAGTGCAGAGAAGCAGCACCCCCAGGTCTATTGTGTGTCAGTGCTCCCATCCGTGCCTGCTACAAGGAATACTCTGAAAAAACAAAACATGGTGTTTTCCTACTTGCCAGTGGTCAGACACCTTGGCAGCATCTTCATAAATCTGCCTCCTGTATTTTGAATAACCCATCTTTTACCTGAGGTTAACGTCCCGATATGTAAATGCTGAATACAGTTAGGAGATTTCCTCCAAGCATTACTATGAGGAAAGAATTATCAACGCGTGGTGAGCACACTTGAAGCTGAAGAGCTTTACAGGAGGAGACAGAACTCAGTGCTATACAAACCCAGAAAAAGGAGGAGTTTTGCAGGCTGTTAAAGACCAATACACAGTTGTTATTTTGTCTTTAATTAATTCCTCTGCACTCTGTACCTGTGAACACTGCCATAGTATAATTTCTCTTCAGAACTGGAAGAAAAATTCTCCATAGCCAGTGTGATTCCTTTTACCTTACTTTTCTCAGGAAATGAGGCTGATTTTCTTTCTGCTATGACTAAGTCTTCAGCTCTGTGCACTGAGTGCCTGTCTTCGTTCATGAGTGCAAAATGGACTATACAGCCCTCTGGACATTCTGCTCAGGCTTGAGCCTGCATCAGCCGGGCTTATCCTGGTATCACAGCAGCAGCTTTGGGTACTCAAATGCACATGAAATTCCTGTCTTCAATTGTCTTCTCCCTATGGATATCACTGTGTTTGGCCATAGGCTTTAAGGCTGAAAGGACCCAGTTACTGCCCAGCCCAGTGTGCTGCAGAGTGAGAGCCCTATGCCCAGCTGGAGGCTTGGCTGCACAATCTGGGGAAGGGTGAGGTGGGTGAGATGGGACCTCGCTGGAGGGAGACACGGAAATGTCCTTAGGAAGGGGTGAATGGCACACGTGGACTTTGTGGGGCTGGGTGGTCATGGAAAGTAGGGAACAGAAAGGATATGTGTGTTAGGGACAGGAGGAGCTCTTACACTGGCTGTGAAAAGAAAAGGAGACCCAGGCAAACTGTGTGAGACCAAATTCTCTGTTGCTGTAGTAAGACCCTCTTAAGGGCTAACTAGAAAAAAATAAATTCAACATTGAAGGGATCAATTTGTTGAATTTTTAAAATAAAAACTGTTCTCTTCATGTGTTGGAGTGCATGGCTTTGCTTGACATCTATAAAACAAAATGTTACTGTTTAGATAAATATGGACCTTTACTCCAAATCATGCTTGAATATTATAAAAATTTTACATAAGCTCAGGTATTCAAGGAGTCATCTCAGTTGTGTTTCACCATGTCCACTGAAATCCCTTTTTTGTGATGATTTAGTTCTGACTTTCAGCAAAATTTCATTCAAAACCAGGCCCTGGTGATGGTTTATCATTGGTCAAGGTTTCTAAATGTGGTCACCCATACAAATTTCTTCTCCTCTCCACTCTCAGATTTCCAGACAGTGTCTATATCGTTGTTGTTTTGGCTCATCCCATAAAATGCTTTCTCAGCTGATTTTCAAGGCCCATGGCAAATGTTCTTGCACATGCCTATTGCTCAGGCATACTTCATCTTCTTCTTCCAGAGCACTGCTCCATGCTGCACTCCTGACAAAGGTGATGAAAATCTACAGAGACTGAAAGAATGTGAATCAGGTAAATTCTGGGGTTTTTTTGCAAAACCCTGCATGACCTCAGGCAAATTACTAAAATGGGATAGCTGTAGATGTCAATTGGTACACAGTTTCATGTCTCTAATTCCATGGAAAGTCCTGGATTGCAGTACCTTTGAAAGGAAAGTTACAGACACTTAAAGCTAGACACATGAAACCAAATAACCTTTAGAGAAATGTGGGTCTCCATTTTATTTTACCTTATTTTTCTGGGCACTGGAACAATTTGTAGCTTCAGAAAACTATACAGTTGGTCGAAGAAAATTTTATTTCTGTATGATAGATGAGTCCTCAGGACTTGTTTGGTACACCTATATATTTGTATAGGTATACATGAGCAGGGTAATTGCACAGCTCCTGCAAAAAAAGTTTTTTGATAACCCTTTTTCTATGAAACCCCCAGAGAGACACTTTCTATCACAGATTTATTTTGGCTGCCAAATGTATTTTAAATACTGCTCCCTATATCAGCTCTGGCAGCCCTTCTAAGCTAGTAAATTTGAGGGTTTGGAATCCAGACAAACAGAACGTACATAAATGAAAACCTCTGTGATATAAACAGTGTCAGTCACCAAGTCATAAAGCTTAATGTATTGTAACCCATTAGTGGTAATTCTGTCTATATCTGGCAGTTGGAAAGGACTAGATTAAAATGTTTTAGAAGGCTAAGGAAAGTCAAATTTACACTCAAGATTCAAAGCTGAGGCGAACTGTTTGCCTTCAAAGCCAAGAAAAAAAGGAAGATGGATGGGAGCCACATGCTCAGCTGTGTGTGAGGCAGCACTGCCCATGGTCTTATCTCACACGGTTCATGTAAGGCTGTTTGCCATGGCCAGCACTGTGACTGCCTCGTGGTCTGTGGCAGACCAGAATCAGGCTCACAGGATGATTTCCTTTGAGGAGGTGCTGGGGAGTGTTCCACCACAAATGTAACAAGCTCAAATCCATCCCTGGGGCTCAGATTTGGGTTCAAAGGGAGCGGTACTCTCTGTTCAGTTCATCTCTTAGAGGCCATACAAGTTAAGCTTCTGCCTAAATGGACATTTATGCGAAAGCTTGTATTTTTATACAAGCTACCATCTGCCCCAACTGGGATAAGGGGAATGGGCACAAGTTCAGAACCCCTTCAGGAAATCCTCTTGAAACCTCCTTTGTGCCCGCGGGTGTCTTTGCAAGTGGATTAGTGAAAACCTTGGAATTATTTTGAAACAACCCTTTCATCAAGTAACAGAGAGCAGAGTACCTATGGCTTGGTAGCTTTGGAGTTCTTTATTTTTTTCTCTCAGTGCTGTTCAAGCTCAGTGTTGTGCAGTCTCTCTTATGTTATGCTTTATGGGAAGAAAGTGGATCTCACATTTCTTTCAGTTTCCTCAAGTTTCAAGAAAAGCAAGGGATTTTTGGTGATTTTCACTGAAAAACTTCAACCAGCTCTACAGAGTCCTGCAAGGTTAAATCCTTCTTGTTTAAGGCCCTGCTGGAAACTAAGTGAAGCGTTAGCAGCTCACAGCTCCCATTCATTTCTGTCCATTCATCTTGTCCTAAGGGGGAAGATGATGTTTCATCAAAGGAAGCAACAGAGCTGCTGTTCTTATTTAAATGTAAAATTATTATTTGAAAATAGCATACATTAACTTATGTTTCTGTTATTGAAAAGGTTTTCCTATTATCACCTTATTATGAAGATTTTGAAAAACTAAACTTCTCATTATACTTTTTTTAAATTCAGAATTAGAGTTGACAAGTAAAGTTCGAATAGAAAGGCATTTTAACAAAAAATAATTTTTAGGAAGCCTGCAGTGTTTTCCTAGGGAATTTTTTTTTTCCTCCCCCACAGATTTGAAACAAGTCACAGTGTTCTGTGAACTCTGTGAATTGTCTTGAGTTTGCAGGGTTCAGGGAGTCCTGACTTCTTTTCCCTTCTCTTTCTTCTCATGAGACAGAGTTTAAAAATGGTTTGTCCCACTGAGTGTGTTTGGAGGTCACAGCACCCTGAATTTGTTCCATCCTTTTGTTCACAAAAATCAATAAGGTAATCATCAACTCTGAGCTGAAAATTATCAAATGACCTAGCAACAGGATTGATTCATTGTGCCAAAACAAGGTACTCTGATCGCTTCTGCAAATGCTGAAGTGATTCATTCTGATATTGCTCAAAATTACACATCCCAAGGTTTGCCCTGGAATGTGATGAGAAACATGGGTTTAAGGGCAGCATTTGCTGCAGTTTGGACCTTCTGGACTCAGCTCAGTTTGGTTTAGCAGAACAGCCCACGGAGGAGTGTCCATGCAATATCCTCTCTCACCTTTGCAGTGCAGACTGGAATGAATCCAAACCTCTAAAGGTCACTGAGCTTTTCTCAGGGCTCAGTTGCTGAACATGTAACTTCTGTGGTTTCATAGTGAGAAGTGATGCCTTGTGTCTGGCAGGGTGATAAATGCCTGTGTCTGGGGCTGCTGGCACAGTACTTCAGCTTGCACATGGTCATGCAAGAAAGTCTCTCTCAAGACCCCTACAGGGATCAGCCCTTCTCCTGCTCACTTGAATGACGGCTCAGTCTCCAATTTCCCTCAGAAAATGCAACAGAAACAATCATTGGTTTTCAGTGTGCAGTTATCCAAATAGCAGTGCCTTGGGCATGGAAAGCTGAACAGATTTTTGCTTTTCTAAAACAGCACACAAAGAGCTCCCCTTTGGAGCTTTCATCAGAATCATGTTAGTGGCACTTCTAGAGCGTTGCCTAGTGCTTTTTTTTCAATCTTCTGCCTCTTGGTGGTGTGTGTCTGCTATGTATTTTGCTCTGATATGCTGCTGAGAGCTACTCAGCTTGCTGCCTCTGCATTATCATTATATCTGCAGTGGGAAACCCTACGACTCAATGAATCAATAGTACATATGGCCTAATTCTAGGGAGGTAGACTTAATTAGTACAAGTCATCACTGATAATGTGTTTTTCCATTGTTAGGCCAAATCTGTCCAAAATTGTCATTGTCCGTTGTCTGGAACTCAGTCCATGTGGTAAGAGTTTTCTCAAGCACTCAGAAAAATTTGTTGATCCAAATATGAGCCAGTCTGTTTCTCAGTGAAAAAATTCCCAGGGTTGATCCAGAGGGAAGTAAGGGGGGAAACTGAGTTTTGGACTGCAAAAGAATAAAACCATTGGATGTACTGAGTTCCACGAGGCTAATAGGGTCTTAGGGTTACATCCACAGAGACTTCTATGAGGATATGGTGCTTAGGGTTTGTGGCTCTGTTATTCTTTGCACATGGTCATTACTGCAGCAGCTGTCTCTAATTAATGCATGTCTGTTTGCATGTACTATGGGCTTCTTTTGAAGATGTGAATCGCTCTTAAAGCAGTTAATAGAGGTATGCACCATAGTATTTGACTCTCTTACCCTCTGAGGAAAGTCAAGGAAAAGACTCTAAAGCTCTCCAAGATCTGCAAAGCCAGTGTTCGTTTCCTCAAGGCAAAGTGAGTCCAGCAAGGGAACATCAGGCAGATGCAGTCTTGATGAAGATGTGCTGTCCTTCATCCAAATCAGAGCAATGCTGAACACCCTTCACAGCCTGCTTGTGTCCTCACTGTCCTGGTACCAGCACAAGTGGCCCATGTGGGTTTTCATCAGGGACCGGATAGGTAGAAATCTTTGGGAAAAATCTCTGCTTGGTAACCTAATCACCTAAATCACCTAAAACGGGATTGTTTTAATTTGTTGACTTCATCTTACAATATTATTACACCTTCATATTATAAAGAAATCAATGGATAGTACTCACTAAATTCTAACTCACTTGTTACTTTAACATGTAAAGCAGGATCTTTCAAATTAACTACCGTTAATTAACTAATGTTGTTTGGTTTGATTCCTGGAGTAATCCTTGGCACATGCATAAAAGAATTGATTACTCTAAGTGGAGATGATGCCGGTCTTGTTTCTGCCTCAAGGCTCAGCAAAGCTTCAGGGCAGCCCACCCTATTCCTGGTGCCTCAGGAAGGATGCCCATGGGGCAGGAGGTGGCTTTCAGGGCAGAGAGCAGACTTAGGGGGCAGGCAGGAGGGTGAAAGTGTGACTTTAGTCCCAGCTGCTCTTGAGACACAGAGCAGTTTTGTCTTATGCCCTGGGCATGCAGACAGCAGCAACAACTGGGCCAGAGCCCTGGGAAGCCCTGTCCCTCCCAAGCCATCAGCAAAGCAGATGGATCTGACAGGGAAAGGTTTCAAGAAAGATGTGAAACCTTCAGGGGATCACAGACTAGTGTGCAAGGTGGGCACTGACTGCTGTGTGCATCCTCCCTTGGGGAGCACTTGAGGGACCAGGGTTTCTTGCCACATATCAAGCCTTCAAACTGTGCAGAACTGCCCTAGGATGGGCTGGTGCTTGCTGGTGCATGCAGACACCATGGGCCAGAAGGGCACACCAAACCCAGGGTAAGTTGTACGCCTGGATGGAGGTGGTCAGTACAAAGGCTGGGTGCAAAGGTCTCATTCGAGAAGAGGCAGATCACCATCACACAGTCCCAAAGAAACTGAAGGCTAGTTGGAAAGGATCCTACCTGGAGTCCATCCATCAACCAGCTCTGGCATCCAGCTGCTGCACCTCTCTGCCTGTGTGCACTGTACCCCTTTGCCAGAGGAGCAGTAAAATATGTGCACTAAAATTACTTGTGAGAGTCCCACAGGAGTTTATGTTCAGGAATTTCATTAGAGAGAAGCTGTAGTATTACCCAAAATATCCTCACTAGGGGCTATAAATCAACTCAAGCAACTTACACATCCAGGGAACCAAATGGCTGTAAACTCGAGTGTTCACACCTGCAACAAGCTGTGCTATGGCTCCTCAGCCCTGGTGTGGAGGGCAGACGTCCTGCCCACAGGGTGAGTGGGAGGCAAAAGAAACTACGAGAGCAATTGGATCGAAACCTTTTCTTCCATAACTGGGCAGCAAAATGAGAAAATAAGTTTTTTGAATCATGTTAAAATATTATTCCTGGAAACCCAGGGTCTTCTTAACATGTAAAGCAGGAATAGCCTCTAGAATTTGTTTTTCTCTTTCAGAGAAGTATAAAATTAGCTGCTAAATGGTTCTCCTCTGTGCTGGCTAAAAAAACATTCACAGATTACTCACATTTGACTTAATTTCAATAAATGTACTATCGCTGACATGATTGCTAATTATCCTTGTGCTCAGTTACTCAAATTAGCATCCTATGAATTGATCAAAATGGATAAGCTGCGTCATGGAAAATATGTTTCTTTGCCTAAACCTGCAATCTTATACAGATAGCAGCATATAGTAGGGGCTCAGCCTTTGACAGGGTGAGACCATGCTGGCATTTCACAGCATTTAGCACTTTTCCTACCTTGGAGTGAAGGGAATAAGCCTGGCTGCCCTTAGGGGCAGCAAAGGGACTGATGGTACCATTTTCATAGGACCTGATTGGGAAAAATGAGATGGACTCACTCAGCTCCTCCAGCCCCTGTGTTCTTCACTTTTCTGCTCGTATCTTAATCTCATTATTACGTTTCTTCATGAAACAACATCACAGAGAAAGAAAAGAAGTTGAGTGACACAGAAAGAAACATTAGGAAAAAGGGCCCTGGAGGTGTTTTCCTTTTGTCTGAGGAAAAGGGCAGTTTCATAAGCAACATGAAACACAGAAATGTGCTGAGATAAGTCAGGAGAAAAAAAGAGGGAGAAATAATGAGTAGAAAATTTACACTAGGGCTAGGTTAATATAAGAGGTGAAGGCACAGATGGAGATGATGTAAAAATGAAGTAGAACCTGCATGTTGTGGGGTGGAAGTGACTAGTGAGTGACTAGTGAGATGGAGAAGGAGCCAGGAGTGAAGACAGTGTAATTTTGGAGTCCCTGGAGAAGCTGGAGCTCCTCACACAATCCAGCAGATCTGCTTCCAATGTGCCTGATGTACTGGGATGACATAGCTGTGGTACACCATTTGTTGTTTTTCTTTTGCTTCCCCCCGTCCTAAATGTATGAGATCACTTACTACAGAGCATTTGGCATGAGACCTACAGGGCTTTGACAATAGGAATACAGCATCACAAGAGATGTATCCATAGCTAAGAGAAATCATAAGAAAGCAAAACAGTTCCTATTTCCTGCAAGAAAGAACAGGCCAATGACCAGGTTAAGTCTTGCCAACACTAGTGGTCCTATAGCAAAGCCATCACTTGCAGCTTTCAAGATGTCAGTGGAGCTGCACATAGATGCTCAGCACCTTTGAAGACCATACCTTTAACAATACCAAATGAAAAATGTTCCTACAAGTCTATCTAATTGGTCCTTCACTGAATTTTTCTTTAGTTTTTTATTTAACTTGCCATGAGAACTTGGCCTGGGGTTCTTCAGCTAGAGCTCAGATAAAGAATAACGTTTGATGTGAAGTAGGACTGAAATTAGCTCACTTTCACAGAGTATCTTGGCTATGTACTAATCAAAAGAATTAACACTTGCTCCTAATTAGCCAAAGGGGAAGTGTCACTGAACATGTCATGAAGAGCATATCCTTTTAAGTAGTCTCAATAAAAACACTTCCAGCAGCTGTGCTATAAGGGCATGGCGCCAGGTAAAACAGACTCAAGAGTTATAAAAGGCATCCTACAGGTCCAAGTCTTAGAAATCATAAGTTACATCCTTTTCTGCACAACTTTCCATCACCTGTATTTGGCTCTCTTTGCAAAAATTGCTGTAAAGAATTATTTTACTTCAGAAAATTAATACATGAGCAGTATTTTAAAATTGTTTGATTATGTTCACCAACTATATCTGGCTTTGCATAAATAAGCAATTATATCCAAACTCTAAAGATATTTCCCTCCTTCCATTTTCTACCTTTTTCCTTTTAAAATCACTAATTGTCCTTTGCAATATTTTCTGGTATAGATCTTAAAATATATCACAGGCACAAAATATGCTATCCCCTAGAACCCTTCTACACCCTGACATATTCCATTAGTGGTAGGAGAAGCTGACTCACACTCTGATGATTGATGCATCTCCTGAATTGTGTGAACAGTCAGGAAACTTGACATACAGCATTACTAAGGGATCATTTATAATCTGTTCACTCAATTTTTTGGCTAATCCAATTAAATTTGCTGATCCTGTCTAAGTGTGTAAAGCCCTTTGCCTGAGTTACCTTTAACATGAGTCTGAGTTATTCTTTGTTTTGTGACCTGAGCACAATAATGCCATTTAATCCCCAGAGTGACATATTGCAGTGTCAAAGGTGACTCCCCATTTCTACATGTAAATTTAAACATACATAAAGTTGGGCTCAGCTCTTAAGAATTACTTTAAGTCTCCAAATAAAATCCCTGCCACTTACCTTTTGTAATTAATGAGAGTAATTAATGTCCATTAGTCTTCTTAAGTAAAAGCGTCAAATTAATTCTATTAATGGTACTGTGTTTGTTACGCAATGTCAAAAATAAAATACTTCAGGGAATTACATCAGTGTTTTTTCCCATTAGTGTTTTGTATTCTCTAGAAAGCATTTTTCCCCAGCTGGTCTAAAACTGCCACTCCTTCCCCATTCTTGTTTGCTTTGGTGCTACCATTGCAACCACCCCAGCGGAGCCATGGAAGATGCACACAATCACCACACTTCTCCCCAGGCCCTCAGTATTTATACTTCCAATTTAATCTTTGCCTTTCATGCTTTGCTTCTCCTGGCTGAGTTTGCCAGACACAAACAGGCTTGGGACATTTCCCTCCCCGCCTCCCTTCCTTCCATCCATCCATCCATCCATCCATCCATCCATCCATCCATCCCTCCATCCATCCATCCATCCATCCCATTAATAGGCTTGTGGCAAAGATTCTGCTCACACAGGATTTCACTGATGTTAAAAGCTGTTCTGCATCTCTCCTCAGGTAACACAAACCTTTTCTCTCAAAGTGAAGCAATTGAGCACTCAGGACACCCTTTCAGTACTATATGTCACAGCTTTAATTGAATCTCTCTCATTTCAGCAGGGTCTTTCAACTGCTTTGTGGACTCAGTGAGCTGATGAAAACTTGAGCTGGAAAAAGAGATTAGTGTGGCTGCTGGCCAGGATAGCTCTACTGCATGATATGTGTCACATCACTATGTTGAGACAGGATTAATCCAAACAACAACATCCTGCTTGTTTGAGTGTGGCTATTGTGTAAAAAAAGCCACGTGACTAATTCAAGTAGAGAGTCCTGTTTGCATCTGGTATAATTCTGAGTGCTGGGTCAAATCCCAGCTTATATGAACAAGGTAAAGCTAATATTACATCTATACTAGCTCAGCAGGTAAAACTGCAAAAATCAAACCAGTTTTCAGGTACACAAATTCTCAAAACTATGAAGGGACAGGAAGAGCCACTTCAGAACCTAAAACAGGGTTTCTGTGCTTAAAGAAATCTTCTCAGTCTTCCAATTCTACCCGATGGTCTCCTGAAGGGACAGGTATCCTTACCTACAACAGTTTAGTTCCCTTATGCTCCTGGGAAGCGAGGTCTACAGTAGTACTGTGTATTGTCGATTCATTTGTGCCTCATCCTACCATCCTTTGGTCTTTGGAGCCTTCTGTCCTGGAGCAGGAGGGACATGGCTCCAAGAAATGGCACCCCTTCCCTGACCTGGAGAAGATTCCTCCTCAGAAATGTGGGTCAGCGAGTTGTCTCTTAAACCTGCTTCACAGCAGCATTGTAAGGTTATGGATTCAAATAAGGTTGAAACAAAAACCACTGACATTTATTTATTTCCTCAAACACAGACCAATTTCTGAAATTAAATACACTTATTACTGCAGCTGCGAACCAGACATCTAGAAATTTTTACCAGAGTATGTAGTGATAGGAAGCAGGGGTGGCTTTAAACTGAAAGAGAGCAGATTTACATTAGAGGTTGGGAACAAATTCTTTACTATGAGTGTGGTGAAGTCTAGATTCAGGTTGCCTAGAGAAGTTGTGGCTGCCCCATCCCTGTAAGTGTTCAAGGCCAGGTTGGGTGGGACTTTGAGCAGCCTGGTCTAATGGAAGGTGCCCCTGTTCATGGCAGGGGTATTGGAAGCAGATGATCTGTAAGGTTCTTTCCAACCCAAAGCTTTCTGTGATTCTATCAGTAACACCTGTGGAGCTGAAGTCTGCTCCACAGAGTACATACTTTGGCTGCTGAGCACCCAGGTGGGATAGGGCACCCCTTTCACTTTGTGACAGTCCAGGATTTCCCATAAACTTTGCCTCACTACAGAGCAACCCATAAATTTCTTTCTTTTGCATCATCAAAACCCCCTCATTTTTTTTAAATCCCCTCTGAAAGACCTGATTTAACCCCATTTTTAATGTTTTTTACTTTGTGCTCATACTTCCTGAATTCCAAAGAGCACTTCTTGTTCTTTGCAGGCTCACTTCATGTTCTATTCTCTTTGGGGTGAATATTCACCTCATTGTGTAGTATTCACCTACAGTCAACAGCTGCAGCTCTGATCTTACAAGCATTTATCACCTCCTTGAGATGCAGGTTCCAAATGTTATTTGTATTTTTGACCCGAACAAATGTCAAGTTCTGTCCACATTCAAGACCTTGATTCCTCTGCATGTATGGCTGAACTAAGGAGGTCCTTTCTTTTCTCAGTACATTGTCTGCTGGTTGAGTCTTGAAGAATGAGAGGCATTTACAATGTCAGGTTACTAAATTATGGACATGGAAAAGGTCAGTATTCCATCTGCCTCTGAATGAGTGAGTAGCAAAGGAGGAAGGTAGGGAAGAACAGGGGTCGTAGGAGTCAGTCTTTGTCTCTTTTCTGCTTGATTGCCATTTATTCAATTATTTCACCTAGAGCAGAATTTAACAACAGAGGGGAATGAGCGAATATCAGGAGTATATCTATGTTGATCAAGTAGATCATCAAAACTTCTTAGCACAATAGTTTCCCTGGGTAACAGACTAGACAATATTAACTAGGGCTCCCTGGACAGCTGGAAACTCAGTGACTCAGGAGATCTATAGTTGAGGCTGCTATAGGGGAAGTTGTCCAGGACTTTATGAATGAGCTGAACAAGTTTGTCATCTTCCATCCACAGAAAGGTGGGATGAGGGGCACTGCTTGTCTTGAAAAATGTTTTCCCCAACTGCTTTCACTGCTGTCACTCTCCTGCCGTCCTCTTGGTCTGCTGGTTGCCTCCTTCAGTGTCCTTTGCAGATTCAACCCTCTTTGAAGGCTGTCAGCCACTTCTGTTGGCACAGCTGCTCCAAGGAACTTCATTAGGAACACAGCTTCCATGACCATGTCTGTCATTACTTTCTGCCGTAGTTAAATGCATTTCCTGCTTGTTGAAAATAAGGCTCTGGTCCTCATTTCAAGCACCAGCCTCAGCATTTTACTGCTCAGCTGAGGCTCTTCTCTGTCCTCTCTCAGCTGCTTCAAATAAGAGCCTGGTCTTGACTTCTGTTCAGGTTGAAACTGGATGTGCACCTGGAGTGCTGTCCTGCAGTGCTCTTGCTCAGACCTTGACAAATTTCTTTTGCTGTTTTCATAGCTACAAAGAATATTGATGTTAAAAATCATTTCTAAGCGTACCATTTCAACCATGCTATGTCTTTCTGAACATCTGCCTACCAGGTAATTTTTTGTCTATTACGTCCACTGTCTTCAAACCTTTTTAGGATTTACCTTTACAGACACTGTAGCATTGTGAAAGTAAACACTCAGTGACAGAGCTCAAGTTCTGCTCATATGTGCACAAGAGGAGAAAATATCAAATTGAAATGACTCAGACCTGTTGAAAATGTGGAGAAATACCTGCAGAAACCTTGCTGCTTTTAGCATTTTCTGAACTACAGACTGAGCTTTCTAGTGCAGAGCGCACTAGTAATCCCAGAAAGCAATAAAATAAACTAGGCAGAACAATTTTCTTTGCAGAAGGCCATGTCGGGATATGATGTCAAATGTCCCTAAAATAACACAATTGTTATATGCAATATCCATCTTCATCCTGGGCTGGGAACTGCCTACTCCTGGAAGGGAGAGGAAGGACTGTGCAGTCCAATCTCTCTTGCAGTTGCTTAACTGCTGAACTGAGAAAAACTATCCAAAATCATCCTGGGCAAAAAGAAAAAAAGAGAACATTTTTGGCATGTATAAAGATACCTAAATATACAAAATGATTCTGTAAAAATTGATAAGTGAAGGCATCACAATGCCAAGGTACCCTGTATTGATCAGAAAAACATGGGAAGCCCCCTGCTACAACTGTGCAAATGAAAGCTTAAATTTTTCTTGTTATGTCCTTCCTAATGCCTATTAAGTCTTGAAAATCAGCTGTTTACAGTGATTCACAAGTTGGGGAGGAACAGTGCAACTGGAACACCACACACAGAGAAGACTTCTTGGCTGAAGAAGCACTAGAAAGAAACACAGATAAGAGATCTTTTGTTTGGGTGAATATTTTCTTACAGAACTGTTGTAGTTGGACACACAAACACACATATACACTGTGGTAAGAAGGCATGAACTGCTTATTACAAACTCTGACTCCACTTTTATAGTATTTCTACAAAGGCCAGGGATTGGGCAGAAGGTTGACACCTCTCCCCATCCCATTGGTCAAGACAACTGTCTATCATTTGTCTGTATCTCTCAGAAGAAGAATGTAAACTAACTTGAACTAACAAAAACATTGCATCTATTTATAACACCTGTGTGTGGGAAACAACCTAAGAACTATGAAACTGTGAGACACAAGAAGGCTGAAAAATCAGAGCGACACAGAACCAGACATTTTTCTAGCTGTATTTGCTAGAGATGTTCTTTATTACCTGAACATGCCTAAAAATCTGCTAGGGATGTTAGCCATCACAGTGTTGAGATTTGGGATGTGAGAGTGTAGCATGGGCTTTACTTTCATCTGAGCAAAATGGCTGGGTAACATTTTGCAGTAGTACAGCATATAAATAATTCAGCTGCTCAGAGAGTTTTATAAATAAAAATAGAAATTATTTAACACCACTTTTTAAATTGTAATTAGACCAGCTAGCCACTCTTCAAATCCTTGGCTCTAAATTAATACATATTTTTTCCTTGTGTCTAGCTTTTTTCATCAATGATAAATGTAGGATTTTTTCCTTCAGGAGTTAGTGTGTTTGTTTTGACATTGATAAAACCAATCTCTGTTGTTAATTTTTAATTAAATGAGCAGAATAGGCCCTTCTGTCTTTTTTGTTGCTGTAGCTTCCTCCAGCACTCACTGTATGATAATAGAGGAAGAAAAATAATTCTGTCAGAAATGCAGATGATATATATTTACCAATGTCACCAGGTAATTTGAGCTCTAAATTTCTTTGCCTGAATTTTTAGTCTCTTAAAGAGTCCTCACTATATTTAGATAAAATACTGCTTCCCATCTTTTTTGCAGGGTGCCAGCCTAAAGTTTCCCCTCTGATCTACCAAGTTGTTAAACACCAGCTGGTGTTAACAATCATGTTCACACAGCTCTACCAGAAGTGGTTCAAATGGCTGTTGTCACCTGGAAGCCATGTCCTCCAGAGCTGAAAACATTAAATTTGTGTGAGCACTCGAGGCTGCTTCACAGCAAAGTAACCAGAAATTAACTTAAATCACCTTCAGTGTCAGAGGTCAGGGAGCATTGGCATTAGGTGAGAACTGCCAAAAGGTAAGCAAAATGATAGCCTGGAACTACCTTACATTTTTTTTAAAATTACATTGAATAGCAAGAATTTTTTGAGTCATAGCAATTAAAAGAGGAAAACAAAAGAGATTGGGTCACCAGTATCAGGAGAGTGAGGCAGTTTGAAAATATTCTAGGCATGGTCCCCACCTAAATGCTTAAGGGTTTTTTTTGTTGTTTTTTTTTTTTGTTTTTTTTTTTTGTGTGGAATACTTCTGGAGTAT
>WBMY01001946.1:248161-269729 GCA_013397315.1 Donacobius atricapilla
CTGGAGTATGATGATAAAGGCAGGGTGAATGGTCAGAAGCAGGCTATGGAAAGAGAAACCTGAGGAAGGGCTAAAAATCCATTTCATGAGGCAGGGCATATATCCAGTTTGTGTAAAGGACTGGCTTCAGAAATGGTAGATGTGATAGCAAGAATCTCAGGTAAACCTCTTGAGCTGGGAGAATGTGAGCCAGGCAATTGAAAGTGCAGCTTAATATTCCTGTTAACGTGGCTGTGGACATTATTTATTAGCACACAGCCAGTCTGCATTGCTCTGCTGCACTGAAGGTGACCCAGCTGTGTCCCTGTCTTTGCACAGGCTCAACAAAAGGCTGCTGGGGTCACAGGGTATCCCGAGTCCATGTGCTCCTTGTGGGCATCCTGCTGTTATCTCAAAGGATGCACTGGCGTGTAGGCCAGGAGCATACGGCAACTGTGGTGCCACAGAGAAGATTGAATTTGCCGCTAGGAGGAAAAATGCAATGAGGAGGAAACGAGGGTAGGTGCCAAATCTACTGACTAGACTGAGCGCAGGAAAACACCCCAAAAAATGTCCTTCAGGTGACTAATAATGTCCCGCTTGATAAGCTTTTAAAATTCCATTGCAAAAACATCAAAAACATCAATTTATTTGTATAATGCACTCACTGAGGTACATCATGTATTTCCTGAGAAGCTGAAGTTCACCGTGCTGCAGCCTGCAGTACGACCTCTTGGGGTTGTCATGGACCAGTATCATGTTTGCAATTTATGACCATATATCCATTAACCAGAGAGACCAACACTACCCTAGCAATGCTTTTTTAAACTGACAATATTATGATATGTTGGAAAAGAAGAATAACACTATTTGACCATAAGGTATACGTTACTAGAGCAAGATGCAGAGCACACAGACCACTCCTGATCTCCTTTCTCCTTCTTTGTTCTGCTCAGTTTTTCCATGCACAATGAGCATGCCTGCAGCCCAGCCCCAGCTGTCATGGGACCTTCTGTGCTATTTGTAGGAGTAACTATTGATTTTAGGATCATAGAAGATTGATCACTGCTGAGGCTGTGTGTGGGACTGAAGCACCAAAATCTAATTTAGGCACATCCCAGGCAACCTGTGATAGGATCCTTTAGTTATTAGTGAAAAGCAGAATTTTGTTTCTATTTTTCAGGTAATCACTTGTACCTATCATGAAGCTTGTTTTCATTTATCCCATTCCCAGAGGAGAGTTGTGTTTAGTCTCTTATGCTGGCTGAAATACATGTGCATATATATATATATATATATATATATATACACACACATACATGTACTGTATATGTATGTACACATGTATATTTATATATACATGTATTGCCTTATTTCATTAACTCAAAGCAATTTAAAAATGTGCTTTGTAGTTGGAACAAGAGATTGAAGAAATTCCTAGAGCAGTTTTCCTTTAAAACTCCCTTTTTGCATAAACTGTTTTTACTTTTTTTCAACACATATTTCAATGAAATTTTATAAGTCAGAACATCCCATTTTAGTTTTTTTAATGACAAAATATCAAATTTTGACCTTATTCATGATTTAGATAAGATACATTCAAATATAAATTTCAAAATACTTTTTTTCCACACTGTTTATAACTTTTTAATGCAAACCTAATTCTTACAGAAATATCCACATTACCAAAACTAGGAAAATAATCAGGAAACATTGAATCAAAGAACAGTTTAGGTTGGAAAAGACCTCTAAGATCATTGAGTCCAACCATTAACCCAGCACTGCCAAGTCCACCACCAAACCATGTCCCCAGTGCCACATCAACGCACCTTTTAAATACCTCTTGTAGTGACTCCACCACTTCCCTGGGCAGCCTATTCCAACGCCTGCCCACCCTTTCAGTGAAGAAACCTTTCCCAGTATCCAGTATAAACCTCCCCTGGCACCACTTTATTTCTCCTGAAGCAACATAAAGTAAACAGAACAAAAAGTTGGAACATAATATTTTGAATGCCTTCCTTTGAATGCCTTCCAAAATACAGAGAGAATTTTTTTGTGTGCCATTAATTTTAATTTATCTGTATATAAAATATGTAATATATATATTTTAAGTACATTGTGATTAATGTACTATGAGTGTGAGATATTATTTTGCTCCAACTTTCTGAAGGTGAAAGGTTTCTTGTTAAAACAAGTGCTAAGTCCACATAAAAATATATTTTTATTATCTCCATGGAAATGTAGAAATTTCATCTTGGCATTCAGAGGTAGAAGAAAATCTGTTAAAACAACTCAGAAGAAGACTTGATTTTTATGTACAAGCGGATACCTGATTTATTGTTAGGTCTAGTAAGCTTCTGCAAGATGCTGGGGTCTGAAAAAGTCTTTCTTTATTGGCTGTGCCACAGCAGAGTGGCTGTGTAGGTAGTGTGAGCAGCACGAAGTGCCCTGATCCTTCCATTTCAGCTGCCACTTGCTGCCACCCTTTGAGGACCCTCTTCTCCCACCTTTGCCTGAGATGACAGTAGTTTCAAGTAGTATAAATGCAATACAAATGAGCATTATACAAAGTACAGCTGATGAGCACATATAATCCAATTGATTTTATTCTGTCATTAACCATAAATTTTGTGCAAGACATTTTTGCATCAGAAATTTAGGCAATTCAGCCAGTGGATTAAACATCGACCTTAAACATTCATTCATGCACAAAGCTTTTAGGACCAGAATATTGAAAAGATCTCTTGAACTTAAAAGCTCAAGACGCAGTGGGCATGTCTTTCTGCCTAACTACATGCATTTCTGAAAATTTCACAAGCAGCTCATGAAACTGTTTTTACAAAGAAGCTCTTCTTAGGAGACCATGGGTAGAATTTGCTAAAGATAACTACCTTTTCTAATGAATTTTCTTTGAGCTAGAAAGTCTTACTGTATACTAGAAAAAGGAATTGGTGTCAACCAAGAGGAATAATAAAACTTTCATCCCATGTTCAAACAACATCAGTAAAATCACAGTGAGCTTGTAGTGTTAGTGTCATGACAGTGAATACTACTTTCTTTTCAATAAGGTAGTAATTTGGGATATTCCTCGCAAAGCAAGAAATTTTGTTAAAATGAAAGTAGTTGTCTGTATCCACTGTTCAACTTACTGCTTTTCAAAATTTAGCTAAAGGGATGGTTATTTCTGGAGGCAGATGTTGGAGGAAACCATGGGAGTCTTCAGAACACAATAGAGATTACTGACTGGCAAAAAGCCTTCAAGCTATGAGATTCTTCCACTGAAGAATTTTTAGATTAGATTCTCCAAGCATTCTGTCAAAATCTTGTGATAAATACGTCTGAGAAACAGAGGATATGAAGTGTAGAGCCAAGGAAAACAGCATTCTTTTTAAAAAAGCACTGGGTTAAAATTAATAGATCTAAAGGGTTATTCATTGACTCAGGAAGGTTTTCCTGTCTCCTCCTGAGAATGTAGTACCACACACTTTTTAATATTGGACTGAGTTATTGCAGCATGTTATTTAAGGGCCATACACCCTGCTTCCATTTATAGCAGCCATTACAGATGAAAGGATAATTTTGCCAGTGATACACTCTGTAATGAGGATATGAGATCTGGAAGTGGGAGGGAAATGTGTGTCTTCTCAGAATTTTTATTATGGAATAAGATCTCCTTTGAAGAGACTACTTCTGGGAATTGCCCCTCAGTAAGACTAAACACCAATTGTGGGACAAGCAAGTGTACATAAAACTCACAAAGAACCCAATGTTCTTGTCCTTAAAATGACTCATTTTACCCATTCCTGAATTTAGAGGTGTCTAGAAATGATCGATATGCTGAAGGGAATGGTTGTTTATTCATTCTCACAATCAGATTGCTCTGATATGTGAGTGATCTTGGAGGGAAAGTGATAAGCACAGGCATTAATCAAAAGCACTTAAAGTTGCAGGAAGCCTGATGGAAGCAGGAATTACTGCTACTGCCACCTGTCACTTCCATTCCTTCAAACTGGGCATGTGTAGAAACAGCTGTCCAATTGAGATTTAAGTACCTATGGCAAATATAAAACTGAGTGCAGTAAATAGAATAGCTTATTCTGCTCATTATTGAAGTTGCTGGCTGGAAAATTTGCTATGATAGTTTGGAATGGCTACAAATTGGTTTCAAATTATAGGAGTGGAGTGGAAGCTAACTGAACTGCTGGTTTGGCTGGAGATAAAAGTGAGTAGCACATCTGGGTCAGTCCATGCTAGAGTCATCTATGCATGGATTGGCTGCCACAGGGGGATCCAGCTTAGCTGTAGCTTTGGTGGAAACAATCAGGAGCGCATATTTTCTCATACCTATAGGTCTACAGTGTGTTTTCCCACTGTGATAAGTCTTGATCCTGCTGAGCTTGACCACAATTTTTACAGTAATGTCTCTAAATTGATATTTCCACCTTCACTGTGGATTTGCACAGTTTAGAGCCACTTTCCCTGATGCACAATATGCCTTTGGGTGCCTGTCTATGTGCAGACTTGTATTTTAAGTGGACTAAGAATGAATACCTGGCGGTGGCTGAGTTGTGACAGCAACAAAAACCAGATCCACACCTTGCAAGTCCTTTTGGTGGATCAAACTTCTTGGTGTCACCAACCTAATCCTTCCTCAGCTTTCTTGCTCAGCCTGCCTTTTCATTTCAAGTCCTTTCTGTGGACAGTTTGAACTGATGTCCAAGTGACTCAGAGTTTTGCCATTAAATTTTGGTGTAAGTACAGAAAGTGAACATAAAATGACTATGAACTTAGTAAAACCACATTTATTTAATAAAACCATTTCCTGAACAGATTCTGTGGTATTCATGCATTAAATATTTCTGAAGCTTGAAAGGAGATATAGTGGAAAGAGTAACATCAAAGACATTAACAGTCCTCATAAAGAGAGGTTGGAAAATGTAATTGATATTTCTCAAATTAGTTGCTTGGGGAAAAAAAGGCTATTCATATTTTATTCCTGTTCTGAAAGACTATTATATCATGTCATGATGTGATGAGGTTGAGGATCTGATTGATAATGATTTTTATCATGTTTGGTTACTGTTTGCTAGGCCCACTGTTTGATGAACAGTGCAATCAGGAAAGTGCTGTTCATAGCAGTAAAGTAAGTGTGTGTGTGATAACAATTAAACTTTTCTTTCATTTCCATTATCTAATTTTTATCCCTCCATTTACCTGTACTTTCAAACTTATTCCAATTATTTTTAGAGCTTTCCCTGCTCACTTTCATTGCTGGTAAGAAGAATCTGAGTATTGCCAGGAGCAGCTGTGGAAGATTCAAACTGCCCTAAGGAGCGCTGTGACTAGGAGCAGTAGGATCAGCTAGGAACAACAAATAATGAGGCTTCCCGTAATAAAAATTGATGTTTCCACAGCTGTTTTCCTTTCTTTCTCCTTTTCTGCAAAAAACCAAACCAAACCAAAAATCATATTATAATGCTATCAGATTACAGTAGCTCTGAAAATTGTGTGCATTGGGAGGCAAAGAAAAATGGTAGATTTTCTATTTCTTATGTTCTGTATGATTCATTTGCAAGCTGGATTGAAAAGCAAGAAGTGGAAAAGTAATGCAATGAAAAATTAATCAAAATTCTGCTTCCATTGCAATATAATAATTGTAATAACTAATAAAAGTGGGCTGGAAGCAGTAACTGGTAAGATAGGAGCAATTGTGTCTTTTTCAGAAAGAAGCATTTCATAATCAGACGTGTGGTTTTGCAAGTTGCACCTCCCTGACCCCACATGTCTGGATGGAAGGTAGAGCTGAAACCCGGGCCTTCCTTTGCACCCTGAGACCTACTCCACTGCCTGGAGTCCACAGGGGATTTACACCTAAGAGACACATTGCAGCCAAGGAGTTCAGCTTTCCTAGGACACTGGTTGATTTCCCCAGCATGTTCACAGTCTGTTACATATGGAGCTACATTTCTTGTTCTAGAGCCTTAAGTTTGTCAAAACAGGCTCAGAAGGAGTCAGCATTAATTTTTATGTAAATTTGTGACCTGATTAAAGGCTAAATGCTATAATCCCAAAGGCCCAGTGAGTATGAGAGGATGACTGACAAGTGGAAACTCCCACAATCTGCTCAGGTCACTACTGGCCATAGCTGGGGAGGCAGAGCTGCAGGAATGCCCAGAATCAGCCGGCAGCGACAGAAAGCCCCAGGGTCTTCAGGTTCACTGGATCCTGCAGCCTCTAACAAAACTGAAAAGCCAGAATCCATGTATATTTATGAATGTTTAGTATGCATTACAATTTTTCTTCAATTTGACATTAAAGTAACAAACATAAATTCAAAAAGCCCCTGCAATCAAAGGCAGCGTTGGAGGACAACTTATTTCATTTGAACCTATGATATGTCACTCTATAGCAGTTCCAATGCTAAAACTATATTTAAGTATATCATACTGAGATTGGTTTTGAAATAGCAATTTATTTACTCTTTTGAACATAATGCCTTGCTGTCTATTTTTAATTTCATTTTGGAGTCTGTGAAAGAAGAAAAATAAATTTTTCATGGCCTCATGTAGATTTCAACAGGAAAGTTGGAAGTTGACTAAGTGGTTATATATATACATAATTATATATTCTGTTAATATCTCACTTCCAGAATTGAACGCTTTACAGTCCCCAGGAACACCAAAAACATTTTCCTGTAATTTTTAGTCACTTTTAATGTGAAAAGCCTTTCTAGATCTGAAGCATATTCAGCTGCCTGATGTGCCAGATAAAAAAGAAAATTGATCTATTGTTCTTGATTTTTTTGAAATAAACTGGATGAATTCACAGAGGCAGCAGACATACACTGCACACAAAACCAGGGCACTGAGTTTATGAAATGGTTGCTGTTCACCCTCCTGATAATTTACTGTTATTATCTCTATTTACCAGGATATTTTTGCTATTTTAAGATAAATCTTGCTTTCAGTTTTCTGACAGGCATAAATACCTCCCTTTTACTGTCTTAATTTCTAAGGTTTTCAACAGCTTTTCAACACTTTTAGACTCTATCTTCTGAAATTTTCACTTACATGAGGGGAGCAGCTACTCGCATCATAACTCTGTCTTGTAATTACCTTATCACTCAAGAATGTGATTGCTCCAATTTTTTTCTGTGTGTGAATACTCCTAATATCTTGCAGGCTTAGTGCATTCTAGGGTTCTGGCAGCAGACAAAACTCACTGTTTTGCCTGGCATTAACATTCTCGACATCACAAACTTTGTTAAAAACGGCAAAATCCCCTGCTGTTAGGATATCAACTACTATATGAAAGAGATAAGAAATGGCATCTAAGTCTACCACAGTCCATTTAATTGGGGAGTAATGCTAAGCTTATTTGGAGAATATCTAGAAAAAGATTTCCTTTACATCTCCCCAGCAGATTGCTACTTTCTCATTTGAGTCACAACAAAGCCATAGAAGACCCTTGTAGCCCTGGTTTTTCAGCCTGAGATGTTTTGATTTCTAAAACTCAGTTCTCATGGAACTTTCTGTAAACAAAAGATGTTTTTGCTAACTCTATCTTGGTTTCATTCTTCTTTGGAGGTGGAGACAATTTGATGTCTCTCAGTACTGGCCAATGGGATTGAATGGGTGTTACTTCTAACACCAATCGGTTTAGCTCTAGCAACATACTATATAAGGAGGTCAAATTTTAAATAAACTCTCTTTAGCCTTCTGACAAATTCTGGAGTTGTGTGATCTGATTTTGCGTCCTACAGCAACAGACCCTTTATGGAATAACAGACAATAAAGACAGCAGATACTGTGTAAGACAGAAGAGCAAGGAGCAGCAATGAGGGTGAAGCACACAAGACATGACACTGATTCTAAACGTGCCGGGTGACTGGCACTAAACGGGGCAGGAGCGTGTGACCAGCAGGGCTGCTGGGAGAGCTGACTAATGAAACAGTCAGCTCCCTTCTCAGCTAGTGGTACCTGTTCTCTGCTGCCACCTCTCAATTACTGCTATTCCACCCAGAGGAACTGCCCAATCTACATAAGCTTACTCAACAAAATTTGGCGCCAGCATCCCACAATGATGGGACTCTAGACAACTTCAGAGAGATCCATTCTCTCTGTTCCTAAGTCAAGCAATAGACAGTGACCAAGACATGATGCAATGGATTCACATTACTAAAGTGACAGGAAGACTGAAATGATTTAATGGCTGGAAAAGTACCTAACTGATTGCAAAATGTATCGATTTGATGTCAGTAGTTCTNGAAATAATTAATTATAAAATTTCATTCTACTTGGCATATGCACCATTTCTCAATGAGCTTAACCATAAAGGAAAGATACTCATCTGTACTATTCCATTACTTAGCCTGTTTGGGGTAGGAATAGAGTCTGACACAGATGCTAAATTTCTTAGAGGGTTCAGTTTCCATTGATTTTAATTCCTAAACTATATAGCAGATTGAATTGTAAAATCTCAGAAATTCATTCAGTTCTCAAAGAGTATTAATATTGTAAGGGGAGGTTATGTTGTATTTCTGACACGCAAAAGAGAGAATCTCTGTTTTAAGCAAAAAAATTATTATACTGTTAAACACCTGTATTACTTTTCAATGCATTCATAGTTTTACTTCCCCAGTTACCCGAGGCTGACTGTAAATAGGCAAGANCCTGCTGTTAGGATATCAACTACTATATGAAAGAGATAAGAAATGGCATCTAAGTCTACCACAGTCCATTTAATTGGGGAGTAATGCTAAGCTTGTTTGGAGAATATCTAGAAAAAGATTTCCTTTACATCTCCCCAGCAGATTGCTACTTTCTCATTTGAGTCACAACAAAGCCATAGAAGACCCTTGTAGCCCTGGTTTTTCAGCCTGAGATGTTTTGATTTCTAAAACTCAGTTCTCATGGAACTTTCTGTAAACAAAAGATGTTTTTGCTAACTCTATCTTGGTTTCATTCTTCTTTGGAGGTGGAGACAATTTGATGTCTCTCAGTACTGGCCAATGGGATTGAATGGGTGTTACTTCTAACACCAATCGGTTTAGCTCTAGCAACATACTATATAAGGAGGTCAAATTTTAAATAAACTCTCTTTAGCCTTCTGACAAATTCTGGAGTTGTGTGATCTGATTTTGCGTCCTACAGCAACAGACCCTTTATGGAATAACAGACAATAAAGACAGCAGATACTGTGTAAGACAGAAGAGCAAGGAGCAGCAATGAGGGTGAAGCACACAAGACATGACACTGATTCTAAACGTGCCGGGTGACTGGCACTAAACGGGGCAGGAGCGTGTGACCAGCAGGGCTGCTGGGAGAGCTGACTAATGAAACAGTCAGCTCCCTTCTCAGCTAGTGGTACCTGTTCTCTGCTGCCACCTCTCAATTACTGCTATTCCACCCAGAGGAACTGCCCAATCTACATAAGCTTACTCAACAAAATTTGGCGCCAGCATCCCACAATGATGGGACTCTAGACAACTTCAGAGAGATCCATTCTCTCTGTTCCTAAGTCAAGCAATAGACAGTGACCAAGACATGATGCAATGGATTCACATTACTAAAGTGACAGGAAGACTGAAATGATTTAATGGCTGGAAAAGTACCTAACTGATTGCAAAATGTATCGATTTGATGTCAGTAGTTCTTGACTGTGTATTTTAAATTAGGTGCTTTTGAGACTGAAGTGCTTTTGAGTCACAGTACAAGTTAAACAGCCTTAAAAGAAACACTTGAACAGCTTATAAATCAGTGTTTAACCATAAGAATTTTCATTTAATTTGGATATGGGCTTGAACCAAAACCTCAAAATCAAATTTTGCATATCTTTAAACTTAATCCCTTTTTATTTGGATTTCAGTGGCCTTCTGACCATTTTTAGCATTTACAAGCCTACTCTCAAAAAAGTTGTGTTGGCTAAATTACAGTGAGGTATTTCTCTTTAATAAATCTTAAGATTACTAAAATAATATTGTTTTAAAGTATAATCAAGTACTGCTAAGGAGATATCAGTTGTGCCTGTCTGTATTTTGGGTATGTGACTTGGAATGCAAAAATTGCCCTAACACGATGTCATGCTGTAACCTGAAATAACATTGAGAAGTTAATAAAAGTTTCACATAAGAGACTTTTCTGTAAGGAGCTCATTGAAATTTTCCATCAGAAAGAATAGTCTTTCTGTAGATATTTCTGTCAGGAAAATCCACATGACCTATTGCACGTGTAAATTTTCATGCCTGTCTCAGGTATTTCAAAATTCTTTGCTCATAATCCCATTTCTGCATTGATTCAGCTTTCTCATGCCCATGAAANCGCAAAAGAGAGAATCTCTGTTTTAAGCAAAAAAATTATTATACTGTTAAAAACCTGTATTACTTTTCAATGCATTCATAGTTTTACTTCCCCAGTTACCCGAGGCTGACTGTAAATAGGCAAGATTTACTCCCAGAAGAAGTAGAATTGAGAAGTCCAGCTCCCTCTGCCAGACAAGTCACAGCCATCTTCCTTTGGACTTTATGATCTACACATAGGAAATCTCACTTTATTATGCCTTCTTTTTTTCACTTTGCACTCTCACTTGCACTTTTTAGTCATACTGTCTAATAAAACCACAGGAATTCTGCACTCCCCACAAGTCTGGGTGTAGGATTGTTCCTTGCCACCACTTCATCCTCTTCACTGCAAGGCACCATGACAGGCATAAATCTTTACAAGGAGGATTGTCAGGAGTAAAGACTTAATTTTTTTCTGAAACTCAGACCAAGAATAAAACATTACATAGAATCATAGGATCGTAGGATGACTCCGGTTGGAAGGAACCTTAAAGACTATCTAGTTCTAACACCCCTCCTAAGGGCAGCAACATTTTCCACTAGACCTGGTTGCTCAAAGCCCCCTCCAATCTGGCCTTGAACCCTTCTATGGATGGGGCATCCACAACTTCTCTGGGCAACCTGTTCCAGCGCCTCACTACCCTGACAACAAAGTATTTCTTCCTAATACCTAATCTAAACCTGCCCTCGTTCCGTTTGAAGCTATTCCCCTTTGTCCTATCACAACTTGCCCTTGAAGAAAGGTCCTCTCCAGCTCTTTTGTAGGTCCCCTCTCTCCTGATGCGATAAATCTTCCCTTTTCAGCCTGCGAGGCAGTGAGGTGGCTCCGAAAGTGCATGTCAGGATTCTGGGGAACCCTCTTCCTCTTGCAGGTTCTCCCTGTTGCGATCTTCCGTTCTTCTGTGTTACTGGCCCCCTCCCTGCCTTCTGTGTGTGCTGATGGGGGAGTTTTAAGCTATTTGACCGAGGCTGTGCTTGGGCCCAGCTATCCAGCTCCTTCTCAGTCTCCCTGGCATTATGCAGCCCTCTCACCATGTCCTGCAGCTCAGCCACCTGCAGCAGGAGGTCCTCCACTAGGCACACCTTTCACAGGCAGGTCTGCTAACTATTCCTGCCCCAGGAGAAAGGTCTCAGCATCTCTGCAGTCTGAGGTCTGCACAGCAGCCTCCCCCTTCAGCAGCTCCCTCTGGGTGGTTCAGATCCCCCAGCCATTGCTTCAGCCTGTGCTCCCAGACAAGAGAAAACCAGTGGGAGTTTGGAAGAAGATCTGATGTTGCTTGTTAAATTAATCTACATTCATATTTGAGGACTCCATAAGAGGAGGCGTAAAATCCTCTAAACTAGCAAGAGTTTTAATTATGTAATAGTCATCAGGATCTGGTTCACAAACGCTTCACAAAATAATGAAACAACAGGGGAAATATGGGACCTTTTGTGCAATGAATCATAACGGTATTGATCACTGCAGTAATTTATCATACTTCCCTTGCTCCTGGCATTTTCTCATTGATGGATTCTGTTGACAAAAACAAAATACTGATTACTTGTTATCATGGAAAATTGCAGAAAATCTAATTGGTATAAAACGCAGCACATTCTTGTGTTCAAAGCCATGCAAAACAGAAAGACCACAAACAGAATAAAGTAATTTGTTTTGTGGATATCCAGGAGAGGAAGTATCCCTGCAGTTTACTCACAGTCATTTAAAAAATATATATTACTCATGATAGAAACAAACTGCAAAATAACTAAGAAGAGAGAAAAAAAATGTGGCTCCTTATATAAAAAAAGGTACAGTTAATGATTTACTTACTGTGAACTGATTTTAAAATGTCCATATTTCTTCTCTTTTCTATCTCCTGAGTTACCTTCATAAGGACTTTTTGCACGGACTTAAATTTCAGGTTTGATAGATTCAAAACTCTTTTAAATGCGAATAGTTTTCTTTGAACTTCAAAGAGGATATGTGTACAGAGGGGTACTATATGAATTTATAAAGAAGAGTAAAGCAAGACCTAAAATATATCAAAAACATAAACCAGTAAACCATGGACTAGGCTTTAAAGACGAGGTTAGTAGCTGAAAAAATTTAAGAAATTATATAATTGGTTTGTATATTTTATAATAAAACTATTGTGTTCTCCAGAGCTTCAGGACCTAACGCAATAGAAGTACAGGGTTGTTATCAACAGAGCATAAAGTGGCTGCAGCAGTCACTGTGCCATTGTCCCTATGATATAAAAAAAAGGATCTTTTACAGGTGTGTCTATTCAAGAAGATGTTCCTGTTCATTTTTCAGTAGAATGGTAAATTGTTATCATTTTGAATGCTGGAAATAAGTACTACCTAAATTATTTGTAGCCATAACCTTGTTGTACAGCTATACACTTTAGGAAAACAAAATCTTGTCATAGTTTATTTCCATTTCCTTTGAGTACTGCACTGTGTTGAGAATAGTAGGGCCTAGGAGCAGCTTAGTCTGTTGCTCCTTTAACAGACTTTGATAAAAACAGGTTTTCTTAATATTTAATGTACACTTAATTTCTTGCTACTTTTTTCTTTATGTCAAATTACATCTTCTGCACTGTTTGTATATTTTCTGCTCTTTTGATTCAGCTGCTTCTCAGTTATTCATGTTTTGTGATTCTGATCTTGCCTGTGGTTCTGCAGCTTTTATTTTGTAGGGCAGAAACAACCATTTCTAGGAGAGCAGACCAGTAGTTTTCCACTGAACTACTTAGGAAAAGTAGTTGAACTTATAAAGAAAAAGGATTTTAAAAACCCCCAAAAAAACCCAATCAACCCTCAACAAAAAAAACCCTGCATGCTTATAAAAGGTGGATTAGGTGTTCATGAACACTAATGTAACTGTTGGCTAAGTACTGATGATACAACTGAGAATTTCATTGACAGGTTCTCACAGTACAGCCAGGTAGTTGCAATAGTTAACATTGTGCTAAAAATAAACCCTCAGACTTTGCTATAACAGTGCTGATATGATTTACCAAGACAGCTCTGGTATTCTGTATGGAGTAAGTGCAGGCATATTCTTGAACTCCAGTCACAGACTAGTAGGAAAGCCTGCCAGAAAGTACTTTCTTGGTTTTCTTATTTCTGCTTTTCTAAGATGAGCAAGAAATCCAAAGTCTGATTCTGTTGTGCCTTCTAAGTTTGCCCTCCTCCTTACTTTTTAATTGCCTCTTGTAACAATTGCCTTTTATGATACTGTCTACCTTTCATCTCTGAGAAGTGGTGAGAAAGGAAGGCAAACTCTTTTATCCGAAGTGGCAGGCTGTTAACTCATTCTTTCTGCAGTGAGAGAGGCTGTTTGCTCTAAGTGTTTCTGCAGGGCTCATGCTGTGCCCCTAAGGTGTGGGTATATTCCCAGCTCATCTTCCCCTCCCCTTCCTTGCACGTGATACTCCCCTGGTGCATTGCCATGCAGACAGGTGGGAAATACCTTGAGGGAAGTGTTTCCCTCTGTCTTGCTTTATGAAATGCATCCAGACATTTCTGGATGCTTTTTGTAAGCAACAGGAGTTGTTATTTGTGTATAACTTTTGTAAACAACAAGAATTATTATTTGTATGTAACTCAGACTCTGATCATTTACTATTCAGTTTCACTACATTTATTATCTGTCTGAGAGATGAACTGGATTTCCTCAGGAATCTATCAAACCATGAAGATTTGGTCTTATTCTTATCAAAATAAGGCTTTCTACTGGCCTCAAGTGGTGCAAGATCAGGCAGTACAGCCTTGGAAACATTCTCTATCACTGTATTTGAACTGAGTGAAATACTTAGATTTATGAAACTCTGTAAACAAATACTCTGTAAAAACAAAAAGCACAAGGGGTCAGTCCTGCAAGGATTTGAGAGCTGTGGTTTTGATCCAACAAAGCAGAGAAGTATGTATTTAGCTTTAAGATATTTATGCCCCAGGGTATCCTGTGCACTTTGAGTTAAATACATGTATAAGTGCTTTATTGGCCTGAGTATTTTTGGCATCTTTTGAGGCTGAGTTCTTATGTAAGACTTCCCTCTGAGATCTCAAAGCATTTCACAAAATACACTAAAGACAATTCTTCAAAATAATAAGGTAAAATACTGTCATAGGACAGAGCATTGCATTATTCCCCTGAGTAGGTATAAGATTCCCATCCATAACTACCTCTCCTAGCTTTCTAAATCTGTGATACAAAAACATTATCTACTTTTGCTCCATTTACTAAAAAATACCCTTCTCCAGTAAACACTGAAATGAGTGAGTCATGTAAGAAAGGTAGGTTTTAAAGCAAGCTATAATGATGAAAGATGTTATAACAACATCAAAAGACCCTGTGCAAGAAGTTCAAACACACATGGAGAGTTAAAATGTATTTTAAAAAATTCTGCAGCACACATGCCCAAGAAAGAAAGAAAAAAAAATTATAATTTCTCTCTCTTTCCTAGAAGGCATCCATCCACCCTACTGGACTAGCTGTTTGCCTGAAAAGCTCAGTTCACCTCAGGAGGTACCACACAGGCCTTCGGACAGGTCTGACCATGCTACCTCCTCCCAGTTGTGTCCTCTTCCAGCTGCAGAGGAAAAGGGGTTGTTGTGGAGAAGCTCCATGCTCCAGCCTCTAGGAAAACCTTAGATCTGCTTGTGAGTATCCAATCACTCAGCCTCTTCCTTTATATATCTCTGTCCATCCAAATATATTTTTCCAAGAAGATAAAACACTGATAATGTATTAGAAGGTGTAACAACAGGATAAGTATCAATTCTTTAGAAGTGTGTGAAAATGAAAAAATGTCTTTCAATCTTCACAGTTTTGTCAAATGGAATAATATTAACCCAAAATAAGAAGTATGGTGAACCTCATTCCTTCTGTTTAGCCAGTAATATTAGAGTTCTGTAATGGCAATTACGCATTTGTTTTTCATGGTGGGAGAGGTATTTTTTTCTGCCTATACTGTATTATCATTAGAAAAAGAATAATTTTGGCTCAGCTAAAGCAGTGACACCTTCACAAAATAAAAGACATCAAATTTCAGCCTGAACAATGAATACCAGAAAAGTTGAAGGTACCTAGTGGGATGCCATCAGGAGGAAAAAGTTTGAGAAGGCTTAAATACCTATTCCTTAATAATCTTTATAAAAATTAGCACCTAGGACACAGAATTTAAACTTCTGAGTTGTCACGTCTGAATGAGACCAAGGCATTTGCTTGACCTCTGATATATGTGAGACAAATTTCCATCCTGACCCAAACTGTAAGAGCTGTGATAGAAGAATCTTGCCCTGTTCAACTCAGCCAGACTTTGAAACCACTGTGGATTCTCAAGGCCACCTAATTTTTCCTAGTTCTTCTGTCCCTTTCCCTCAGGACACAGAAGAGAGGGGGAAAAGTCTTTTCCCTTCTTTCATGCATCCCCCAGCTGAAATCACCTCCCAGAGCTGGATGTGAAGGGGCAGACTGAGGATAGGAAAGGTAGCAATGGAGTATCATTGCCTCTGTCCACCTCCAGCCTCCTTGATCCTGCCTCTGGAACACTCCAATATTCAAAGGTAGAACAGCTCTGCAAATACACCGTTCCAGCTATTATAAGGGCTCTTCATCAACTGTGGAGAAATCTGTCAAAGGTGTGTCAAGCAGGTACAGAAGGTTACTCAGCTAGAGAGGTTGTTAGCACTATGGTCTATAAAATATACAAATAATTGGGTTCAGGTAGCTCAGAAAAGAACTGAGTAAAGGAAAATTTCTGTATAGGTTGCAGTAATAAAGGAGTATTGTGGCTGTTCTCCATGTCTACTAAAGCTAAAAAAAAAAATAATTAGCTTAACTTTCAGAAATGGAGGTAGCAGGCAGATATGAGAGAAAACCTTCTTTTTTTAAAGGCTAACATAGAAGAAAGTGCTAAAAGGCCTTTACAGGCTTTAAGACAGACAGTAAAATCCCACTCCTGGATGATTGTGATTCAGCCAAGTATCTCTCAGAAGAGGTGTAATCTTACTTGATTACTGGAGCATACAAAAGATTCATTTTAGGCCCTTTTCACTACACATTTCTGTGATTTTTATGATTTGAAAAAGCAATGGTAATTAAAACACTAGCTTTTTGCTATGATCTGCCGGATGGATCTAGTGATAAATCTCATTCCCTTTGGCATCCTTTTCTCAGCAATACAGAATTTAAATGAGAGCTGACCTAGTTTACACATTCAGCAGGAAAATGCTTTTGCCTATTTAAAAGGTGAATCTATTTCTAATAATGTGCTATTTAATTCTGCCAACATAATTCCATGGCTCAGTTTAAACAAGGAGAATATTGTATTAGCATTTTTAACATCTCTGTCCTTAATTTCCAAAGCCAGAGCACTTTCACAATACTTCTGGCATTAGTAGAATGAGGTCTTAGTTGATCCTAAAGGCTACAAGCACATATTACTGTTTCACAGCGATTGCTGTAGTTTCTCTCCTCCCTCTCTCTTTCCTGTTGCCATCCCCAGTTACTCATCTCTGCCATGAGAGACTCATGCCTCCTTGACTGCTGGGTGCTTTATATTTTGTTTTTTAAAACCATATAATCATGGATTAAGGTTTACCTTCACATTTCCCTGGATGGGCATTTATACACAAGGCGCATACATGTAGTGCTGTGGGTCACGTGCAAAGTAACAACCAGTGTAGTGAGCAGTGTGGTGGCCTTCTCTTCTACATTTAAACTTAGGTACTTTTCAGAAAACAATTTTATTACCTGTCACGTATTTTATGAGCATGTCATATTCCTCCAGCACAACACCACTTTGGATGTAACATAACTTTATACTGGGAAATGAGTCAATTTTTCTTTCAGGATTCTTGCAATGCAGAGATCACACTAAAGGCATTGTGGACAGCTTGATAGAGTGTCTAGTCTGACATTATATCCACAAAATGTGCTATATTTTGATGTCCCTGATAAATCACAGTGTACTCCTCTTTCTTTCTCTCTCTTTTATGAGAATACTGGTTGAACAATGCAGCCTTGGGATTTGAAGGAGAACCGCAATGAACTGAATTGAGAGTCATCCTAAGTATATGAGCCAACTGAGGAAGAAAATAAGTTTTGAACGTATTTTAACGGAAAAGGTATGAAAAATTCTTGACCACATACAGTGGCTCTAAAAATGCTATAGTTTCAAACATTAACTCACGTATTGTCTTTCAGTATCTCCTGTTTTACACTGAGCCACTTAGATTCCTCTAAGATGCTTTTCATTATTTCTCCTAACAGGCTTCAAAATCTTCTTTCCAGTAATTTTTACCATATGTTAGGGGAGAAACACTAAATAAAACTTAACTAAGATGACAGTACATCAATCCATGTTTCTCTGACTCTTAAGTTTGGCTATGGAGTCGGAGAACCACACAGTCACCCACATGTCTGCTATCATTAAAGAACTCAAAACATACGTGTTGATTTTTCTAGTGCAATTGACACATTCAAGTAACAGGAATTTCTGGAATATTCTGGATGTACAGCCAGGAATTCAGTCTGAAGCACTGTGAGAAAAACCCAGGGTGGAGGCTTGAGCCAAACATGGTGCCTCCAGGAGCACTGGAGGCCTCTTGCAGTCTGCTCTCACACAAGCTCCATGAGACCTGACACACAGACAGGCTGGCAGGAAACAGATACTGATTCCAGGAACTTGGTGGGCATCCACTAATTGAAGCAGAAATTTTAAAGTAGATGGTTCCCTGTTTTTGCTGCATATCCCCCAGTCCTGCAGAGGAAACTGGATTTGATACTGGACTTCTTTTGGAAAGGTCATATATTCTCCTCTTAGAAGCTCGGTGTGCTTTCAGCATTTGAGTGATTCAGTGTGTTGTTAAAGTTCTGTGATCTTGTTTTCTATATAGGCCATCTAGCTCTTGAACAGAGTGAGTGAACCTCTTCATCAAACAAAAGCAGGAGACCAGAAGTACAGCTGACAGCTGCACCGCCGCAGACCAAGGCAAGTAAGTGTTTAAACACAAAAACCCCACAGTGTCCTGGCCTAGCTTTTTTGGGGTTTTTTTTTTTTGTTGGTTTTGTTTTTTTTTTTTTTGTCTAACAGCAGAAGGCAGATTTTGGGTGGGGCATGAAGTAAAACAGAGATACTAGAAAAGCAGGGGGTTTGTTCACCTCCAGACTTTGCTGTCATAAAGAAATACACTTCGGAGTCTCACTTTTGTTTACCAAAGGTAATATTTTTCCTTTTCTGTTATTATTTTTATCATCCTCTCTACTACAAGAAAAGAGTCTATACTGAAAATGGTTGCATGTGTTTTTTGTCCTACTGCACCATGAAAAAGCTCCCATAAAAGTGCTGCAAGTCATTGTACTGGCAATTACCTTTCAGTAATTTCTGAAGGACAAAAAAGACTCTTAATGTTGCATCACTTTAGCAGACTTTCTTTATTTATTTGGGTAGTTACTTGCAAGCTTTTGAGACCATGTTTTAACCAATTTCATATATTTTGAGATGTGCAATGAAGGATTTCTTTGTAAAAGCTGACTGAGTTTATATATAAAAAGGAAATTAGTAACCCTGTTAACTTTAATGAGTGTGATGTGGCATCCTTAAGCCAACAAGGACAGCACTCCAAAGTGACACCAGACTTTTGGCAGTTAATCAAATTACTACACTACTTCAGAATGGAGGAGAAAGAAATCATGAAACTTTTGAGATTTTTAATGTAAGCAGAAAGGGCAATATTTCCTTTACATGAACACACATGAAGATACAAAGAGAATTTAGGCTGGCAAACTGACCCATCCAAAAGAATTTAAGCATCCATCAATGGTCAATTTTTATCTGCCATCAAATCCAGTCTTAAAAGATAAGTCATATTTAATGATTTGCTTACTAGGTAAATATTTTTCAAAAGCTTGTGCAGTTAGGAAAACAAAATGATACATAAACAGAGAAAGTGTTTTCCTGGAAGGAATGACAAGCAGAGGATTTTAGATATAGTGATTTTAATAACCACTTTTCTGAAGTTCAACAACTTTGAAAACAGCAAAAGACTTGCCGGGAGCTAGGGAATTGTAACAGCTTTTCCTGCAAAACCACATAAACCTCCCCTGCTGATAACCTTTTCACTGGAACATACGCATCTTGCTTCTGTCAAAACAGAGCAGCTACAAATTACCTTCTGGACTCATTGCCTAAGCTGTAAAGAAAAAATTAACAAAAGGGATAATTTACATGTGAGGGGTTCAGGGTTGAGCTTTATTGGCTATGTTTCTAAAAGTCAGACCAAAGGTCTGACACAGGATATTCTTGATGAACTGCCCAACTTTACAGACTTGGTTCTTAGGTCCTCCAAATAACTGAAAGATCTCATCTATGAATTTACTTATTTTCAAGTCAGGTACACAGTCTCAAGGTAGTTAATGTCAAAACAAATAATTATTCCTTACATTCATTGTAACTCAGCTGGTACTGAGAAAAGGGAACATAAAAATAAAAGTAATATTACAAGAATGTAATGTGCACTAAACTCACTTACCCAGTAAGCAACTGCCCACCCTGCAAGTGCAGTGCCTACCTTCTTACCTCCCAGTCTGCTTTGTATCTCACACAGTACTTCATTCCTCCTTCGCTGGGAGTTTCAGTCACATCTCCTCTTGAACCTTCTCTTTCTCATCTTAATGCTTGAGGAGTAGACTTTGCTGGGTGGAGCACTCTCAGTTTGGGTTAGAGTTGTGAATTTTTTGCTCGTTTTTGGGTAGAAGGAACACAGATCTTGAAGCACAGGTGATTTGAGTGCTCATTTAAAAACAAATGAACTTTTTTTTTTTTTTGCTTTTGGGATTTTTTATGTACTTTATCCGATGCCTCTTGTAGCACAAAATTATGAGGACCACGATAACAACACCACTGGTAGCCCCAATATTAGATACATGTCCCTGATACTTCCCTCTCCTTCTTTTCCTTTCACTGCCAAGTAGACTTTGGTTTTCTACATGCAGAGAAGCAAAACTTACTATCATGCATGTGAAATAAGGTACCCACACACTTAGAAGGCTCAGGAATTGAAATCTTCTCTGCATATCTTTTTAGAAGCTTTGTGCTTATCACATATATTTTGAGTTCTAATTAGCAAGCTCAATGTATTAGAAGCTGCGAATTGTCATCTGAAGGAGTTCAAATTTCCATAAAACTCATATAAAGCATTAATTACAGGTGCATCTCACTCTGAAAGGACATGACTTGCATATTAAGTCCTGTACTATATAATTTCTGGCATAAGTGTTAAAGCATTATCATTTAAGGCCCTCATAAATCTGTGCTTCCTTGAAAAGAACCAGAAAAATTTCCTTGAGAAGTACCTAAGACCAGTACAAATTCTTATATTCTGTAAAGTTTGTATAATCATCATATAATCATCACATCTTTTGGGATATAAATACAATATATCAGCTACGGTTCTGGATAGGTATGTAGGTAGAAGAATTTGAAATCTAAAAGCAAAATAATACAACCCTCATCGGAGCCAACTACAAAGTTTCTCTTAATTACCTGTTTTTTTAAATTTGGTAATTAATTCAGTCTATTTATTAAATTTTAATTGTTAACTCAGTTTTCTTCTTGCAGTGTTTGATCTTTAATTCATCTTTTTCAGGAATCTATTCATTTTTTCACTCTTGTTACTAAAATTCCAGAAAAACTACGTAAACCCAGCTTATGCTGCTGCAGTCAAATCCCAAAATAAATCATAAACGCCAAAGACGGGGATAACCTCTAACTAAAAACATCCTGCCCACCAGGGGCTGCTACCAAAGAAAATTCATGTTCCCAAGAGTTTCTTTCTAATTCTTAAAAATAAACTACTCTCCTTACCACAGAATTTAAAACATTTTATATCAATACTTTATTTTAGTTTTGAAGTATCTGGTGTCTTTGTGAGCTACGCAGTTTCTTAGCAATTTGGGCTGCTTCCAGAGAAAGATATATTTAAAATATTTAAGTGTGTTAGATTTGTGGACAATTACATTTTAAATCTAAGCATATGGTTCTATTGTGCTAAATCCTTCCATAATTCTTTGAATATCTCCTATCTTTCAGTTAATGACACAAATGTTTTCACTTATTACCATGTTCCATAAAAATATTTCCCCATGTGTCATTCTGATTGTATTTTATTTCCTGCTGTAACCCACAAAATCCATAAATAATTTTTCATGTATCTTCTTATTTCAACAAATTTCAGCAATAATACATGCAGAGAGGG
>WBMY01001946.1:269762-313641 GCA_013397315.1 Donacobius atricapilla
TGTGGGGGGGGGGGTTATAATCACTCCATTTTTAATTTTCATTACATGCCTTCTTGGCAGTAAATCAAATAGCTTACACAATATTTGGAAAAGCATTACCGTGGTTCATATTGCATGTTTTTAACCTGAACACAGCAATTGCAAGGAAGAAAAAGAGCAACATTTGTCAAAGCAATTCAGTCAAAGGATATAAGTTCATTTTTTCCCTGTGCAGTGAAACTATTTTCCCTATATTTATGTTGGAATTCACTGTAACTGATGGAAGCTCAGTAGTTTTTGATTTTCTGTAAGTAGTGCAGCACTGGGTTCATCCTATTCTCTGATTCTTTGCGGATTTCTTCTGACTCCTTGCATGCCTTTTGCACAGAATAATGCACCAAAAAAAGGCATAGACCTTGATCTCCAGAGCACAGAGAGACCCTACTGTGAGAATTCTGATAGGATCAGTCCTATCTACCCCTACCTGTTCCTGGCCTCATGTTCCCACCAGCACTCTTGCTTCACTGGTGCCTGGCAGATGAACAGTGAGCTTGTGAAAAAACCAAACCAGAGAAAAACTAAACCAGCAGAAAGCTACTCTTGCAGAGAGCAGCTGTGCTCTGCCAGGGCTGGATGGCACAGGGGATGTGACTGCGGAACTGGAGAAGAGGGGCCAGACCACTTCATCTGGCAACAGTTCACCATAAGGTCAATTTGGCCTTAAGGAAAAACCTCACCTTCACTTAGCAGCCTGGTAACACAGCATCCAATTAAAAAATTCAACATCCACTGGGCACCTCTGCGTATTTCAAATTAATTAACCATTTTGCTCCCTACCTTTAGGTCTCTTGGCAAAACAGTATGAGCTTGAATATAAAGGCCTCTGTCTCCTGCAACATCAGCCCAGACCTCTCCTGTGCTGCCAGGCACAGGAAAACAGCTTAAGCAGGACTTGTGCAAGGCAGCAGCTCTGCAATCTTACTGAGGAGGGCGGGGAGAGGCTGACAACAGACACGTGAATCATTCATCACCAAAAGCTTTCATTCCTCCTTTCAGGCTAGGTGACAGCTCTAATTGCTCAAGCTCTATTTCCTGCAATTCTGCCTAATTTTTATGGATGCCTGTCACAAACATTGTTGCAAAGGTCTATATTAAATATTGAAAATCCAAGTTTGGAGGAAGGAAGAAAAAGGAAGGAAGGAAGGAAGGGAGGGAGGGATATGGGAAATGTATATGCCTACGAAAATTCACAATTTTAGAAGCATATCATGTGCTTAAATGGGTGGAAGGGAGAACAGAAATATACACAGCTTGTTTAGCAATCTTGTAAAGGTAGAGAAACAACTTGTACCAGAACGCAGAGGAGTGTGACTAGCTAAGCAGAAGTAATTAACAGAACACATAGGAATTTGGTTGCTAGGTAGAGGCCATAGAGAGGAGGTGTATATTGTTAAAACTCAGTTAAGCGGGACTTAGGTATTGTGAAGACCCGATAACGCAGAACCAGTTGACTAAGAAACCAGCAAGAACCAGGCTCCTGGTTTTGGCCAGGACAAACTGACCTGGGAATTAGCCAAACCTTCACTGCATCTGCCCAGCGATGGAGGAAGACTTCTTACTTCATCAGAAGGCCCCTGCCCACGACCACCAGGAGGCATGGCACCACGTAAGACTAATAATAATATGAAGCATTGGAGAATAGGCAGGGAATGGGTGGGCAGGGAGGTGTGGGTTTGTGGGATCTAAGTGTATTTAAACCTTAAATCTGTCTCAGTCAGGTAGGTATTTTTGGTGGAAATATCCCCTATGCGTCCCAGCTGGAATGAAACATACCTGCTTTGCAGTTTCTAATTGTAAAGTCCTTATTCTGCAACACAGGAAGGAAGGCATTAACAACTGCAGAAGACAGGAAAAACACATCTCCAGCATTATTCCTGAAACAGGGATGCACTAAAACACAACCTCAAACACTGAGGATGATCTTTGGAATTGCAGGAGTTGTAGCCACAGGGTCCATTGCACATGGGAATTCTAGTTAAGGGGTCAAGCAGCAGTTCAGGCTGGAATATTTGTATTAAGATAAAATGCAGCATGTAAATCAGCAACAAGGTCATCAGAGACCTTGGTTTTCTATGACAATGTGATCATGTCTCTTACAGCTTGCTTGGATATAACAAAAATGAGCATGCATCTTGACCAAGCAACAAACTCACTTTTATAACCTGTTGCTTTCATTTTTATCTGAAGGCAAAACCAGTTCGGTATTTTTCTTATTATTTTCATTAAGTACCTGGCTTGAAACAGATTTCAAAACCCTCAAAGACAAAAACAGTCAAAGAAGTTACCTACTTCAGCACTCAGGGCGTCAGGGGGTTTACTTGTTCCCTTGCCTGCTGTCACAAAGGCTTCCTCTAGAGTTTTGTATTAGCTTTCATGGAAATAGTTGCTTGGTAATCTGTCCTTCCTACCTGTGGCTGGTTGGAAGTTCTTTAAGTGTATTCTTGATATCTCACAAAAAAAAGTGTCCTCCACACAAAGCTCCTGAAAACAATGAATGAAAATTAAACCTTTTTTCCTCAGAAAGCACCCATATATGTATCACTTTCAGCACAGTTTTATTCTACTTTTCTATTTACTTAAAATAGTTCTATATTTTGTGTTTCAAACAATATATACTATGTAAATTCAGCTACAGCTGAATGGAGCAAACAAACAATTTTTAAGGGGAAATTACTCAGGCTATAGCGAAGCATGAAAACAAGTCACTCTTCCCTGCACATGGAAAGAATTAATAAAAAGGTAAACCAAGACACTGAATTCAACATAATGTCACAGAATGCCTCGGGTCAGTCTTGTACTATCTGAGCAAGAAAAGCACCTGATGGCAGCACTCTGGAATGTCTTTTGCAAGGAGTGCTGACCTGATAGTGCCTTCATTAACTCAAAAAACTCCATTGTGTGAATGTTAAGAGGTAGGATTTTAACTACAGGTAAAACATGTTTTCTTCTGAGAGGTTAGAGTTGTCTGGGAAAAAAAACCATGAATCTGCCTGCAAGTCTGCTAGCACGTTGAAAGTGTTGGAGCGAGTTGAATTAATGTACAGCTGCTACAAATTCGAGAACAAAAATCACCGTTGCAAAGCAACATTTTTCAAACCTTGAACCAGTTCTAGTCATATCTAAAGAACACCACAAACAATATTATGTAAGAAAACACAATAAGAAAACAGAATAAAGGATCAAAAAGGAGACCAAATTAACTGTCTCTAGTAACCTTGAAACCCTGTACAAAAAAATATCCTGTCCACATCTACACTACTGTAGGCTCTACAGTCTCGTCTATATCACAGATGCTTTTCTTGTTTGGAGCTACCTGGCAGTAGACAATGAAAGGAACATCTGTTTTCTGCTTCTAAAAGATTGAAGCAAGAATAGAAACAATTTCTCCCTGTGACAGTTCAGTCACTTTCCTGATGCCAGTTTTAATCAGGCAACAGAATTAGAAACGTATAGCTGTTCTTCACAGCCTGATGAGAAACAGCAGTGGCCCCAATCCACCAACATTAAAAAATCATTAGATGCATGGCAAAATGCTAGGGGACTGACTGAAAGTTATTAGTTTCCATTTTAATTTTTTTTAAAAGTCTCATATTGGTGGTTTATTTCCTCAAAAGGGATCTCATGTTTGCTTCATCGATTCAGTATGAAATGTTTGACATTCACAGCAGACACCTTCGTTTTTACCAAGGGTCTTCCTCAACATCTGCTCGTATCCTCCTGAGCACTCTCCTACACTTTTAGGGGGCACATTGTCCACAAAGAGTTCACTGCCTGATGCTCATCAGCCAGCTCCTGCCTGAGGAACACTCTGCCTTTATGCCAGTGTCCTACCTGCACCTTGCTTTTCCTCATTCTCTCTTGCAGGCAAGCTCACTTCTGTCACACTGTGCCTGGCCCCCTGGCCAGAGCACTATCTTTGTTGGCAGCCTAAGTGAAGGACTGGATTCCTGGGCTCAGTCTGAGCTGAGCCTTTAATTTGTTCCATTTTCACACCTGCTTTTCCAGTTCAGGACATTGCAGCTGAAGATCTTGGTGTAGCTAAAGATCTTCTGAATGTCTTTGTTATCCTCATTTTTGGGGAAAAAAGCATTTTATTAAGGGAGGGATATATATAAGACTGCCACAGCATGGGGCAGAAAAATACTAACTTTCCATAATAATAATTAGGACAAAGGGGGTAATGACTTTTTTTTTTGAGAAATTGTCATTTCAGAAATCACTCTGGGACAACATTGAGCAACCTGACTCCAGCAGGCCAACTCCATGCAGTGTTTGATTACATGTTTAAATACTTAGATATTTATACTTAGATGGCATTGAATCTGAAAAATCAAATTGATATCTTTGAAATCCCATCTGCAGTAGAAAACCAGCAAACCCAAAATTTTCATCACCCTTACAAAGTAACTTACTATTTAATAAAATAAATCTCTCCCATAATGCAAAGTTATCTTGTCAGAAATCACTCACAAATCTAGTAAAATTAAATCTCTTACACTCTTTCTCAGATGAGAGCGGTAGTAATCTCAAAGTCTGACAGAACTGTTCAAATGCTTTAAACACTTGTCAACAACCTCATGGGGGACAGATTTCTCCTTTAGAAGTGGGAAGCAGCAGGCTATGAACATGCTTAATGCCACACCAACCTGCCCTGGAGATTTCTTTACGAGAACAGCTACAAAGGTGACCAGACCCTAAGCACTGCATAAACATTTTATTGCCTTCTAATCTTATTGACTTCAGACTGTCAGTAACGCTATTTCTGCTCCATTTTGTTCCTTTGTTAGAAATCCAATATAAGATGGCTTTTTTCGTAATTCATTATAAACCTGACTGCCTTTTGGGATGCAATCAGCAACTTTTCTTGCATTAAGGAATTATTAAGGTATTTCATCTAAAGTAAGGAATCAGTAAGGAATTTTCATTTACAATACTTTAAACCACATAATTTTATGGAAAAAAATATTCACAGCACATGAGGAAATTTGATATCATAAAATGACAGAATTGTCCAACAAGTTTATTGTAAGTTTTGATGATATTAAATTCATCCAATGTACATATACAGAATAAACTGATGCTTCTAGTAAAAGTACTGACAATAAATGATTGTTGTAAACAGCAAGCTTCACACCAGTGTTCTAACACATTTCCTATATTTTAGATTAAAAATAGATATTTAGCCTAACAATTGAGTTTTCATAAGTATTTCTCTACCGCAACAAAAATTTTGGTGTTTTGGTGAGGAAAATCCTTTCAGTATGAGGACATTAAAATTAAACATTTGATAGAGCACTTTGACTTCCAGAAAATATTGCCTAAAATATTGCTTCAATGAGAAAAGTTCTTTCCCATGGAAACACTGTGTATAATCATATAAAAGTAGAAGCTACTGTTTTTCATTTACACAAAAATTCTAGAATTAAGCCTTTCCAGTTCCTGCACAGCTTATTTTTCAATAATAAACATTTTTTCTCATTCTTAGTAATTCCTGAAGCATTACAAAGGCATGAAAAAATGGTTCTCACTGTAATTAGTCCATGAATGGTAATTTCTCATCTTGTGAAAAATTCCCTTTTTTTATCTAACAATGCACAAAGGACAGGTTATATTATAATCCAAGTAAGATACTGAAACAGAAAACATATTGCTACCAGGAAATTTTCAAAATTGCCAGCCTATTAAAGACAGAAAATAAGTAATAGAGGATGTATTTATTTGTTCTGTAGACACTCTGTTACAAAATAGTGAAATATGCCATGGTTTAATATATTGAATTTCACTTAAAAATAGCTATGTTAAACTCATTGTGTTTTGTTATTGGAAGTCTACTCATGTCAAGTTTTTTTTTCTTTTTTTAACATGAATTTTATTTATTGTTTTCAACATTTAGATTAAGACAATGTGGTTAATAAAAACCATGTAATGAATCACTTTTTCATTAAAAAAATGAATATATTGCTTTGAAGAAACAAAAAAATGAATATATTGCCTGAAGAAACAAAAGTCGAAAATAATTTATTAGCAAAGCATACCTTGTCTATATGTGTCTGCACCATTAAATGTATCTTTATTTATTTTCAATTGTTAGAAAAAAATATGAATATTCACTTCACCATTCTACCAAAGTTCTTTTTTTTCTTATGCTCCCTAGCAATAATTGACAATAAGGGTTGAACCAATTTTGTCATCAGTTATCTTGGTTTAACTGTAAGATCTCTGTTCCCTTTAGCCAGACCAGTTCAGACTGCTCCAGAGGTGTTCTGAATTTGAGATGACATTTGGGCACTCCAAGGCAGAGCAGAACCAGTTCCTGCTCAAAAGCCTCGAATAACCACAGGTACAAGGAAAACCCATGGGGACAGAAATATGAATAATCAGAGAGATTTTTCCTGCATGGATGAGTCCCACAGCCCTCGCATAACTGTGTTCCAAGTGGTACAGAAATATGAAGAGAAAAGGAATGCTTGATCAGCTCCTGACTTACTTCCTATTCTTAAATGTGTCTACAAATGAACATGTTTGGTATAGAAGCTTTGGGAATGTTATAGGATGCAGTTATATCATGTGCAGCATGTTTCTGTGGAGAACATCTGTAGTGTAAAATGGGTATTGATTACAGGCTTCACTAGGTGAAGATATGTGAATCCACCCCAAAAAGAGTGGAGGACATTTCTTGTTTATAAATCCTGTTCATATTTGAAGAACCGGTTAACCTTCACAGAAAGTGCCCTTGGCGCAAAGAGCAGCGCCTGAATAAAAAGATGGTGTTTCACTGCCCTCTAATGGCTGGCCACAACCAGCGCCCGGCTTTTGCATTTATTCCCCAAAAAGCTCTCCCCAGACGGCCACAGAGACACAAAGACTTCTAGCCAGAATGAAATTCACATACTTATCCTTACACGCCAACACCTGGGAAAAGTAACCCTCCAGAGTGGAAAGAAGGTTCTTCAAAACAGAGATATAAATTTGTAGTTGATGGTAGTTGTACAAACTGTGTCTAAAACATCAGTGACCGAAACATCTGAACAAGTCTTATCAGCCTGAATTGATAAGCCCTGAAGGATCTTCTGATGTAGCTCAGAGAAAAGGTATCTTTAATAGTAGTTTCAGACTTTTTGTGTCACTGCCTAGAAATTCTCTTAGTAACAAATTTATGGATAAAATATCCAAATCCAGACTTTTAAGCCTTTTCTTTTTATGGAGCACTACTGTTCACAGAGGTCATAGGACCTCTTCAGAGTAGCTGCCTCTCAGTGTCAGGAAGGGATTTACAGTCCAGTCCTTAATAAGAGTACGAATGACAGTAAAGATCCCCCAGCTACTAAAAATGACACAATCAATCCTATTCAAGTGTCATACAACTACTTAGCATGAATTATAGCCTGAGTCATTTTTTAACCAAGGAAAAGAATAAGCTGATAAACCACCCATTTATTTCAAAAAGAGCATTCAGGGATGTTTTTTTCCTGTGGAGCACTCCAGATGAAGAGTCTGTCATCATGGTAAATGCAGGAACCCTAAAGAAAGGCAATTTTATATTTATGCAAAAACCCTACATTTTTTTGTAGATTTTATAAATTTTAAAAACAGATGGTATCTAAATTGCATGGTTTCTTTAATCCTGCTCCACTATTCAGCCATGGATGTTTCATGTTGACAATACACAGAATTTTCAAAATTTTATGATGACAATTCTTGCAGTTCATGAAATATCTCTTCATCCTGTAGTTGGAATCTATCCAGTTGAGGGGTTTTCCATTGAAAATCTGATATAAGACCAAGTCTTTCTTTTTACAGCTAGAAAAGATGCATGGGGGAAAAAATGGTTAGGAAAATTTATATTTGTCCACAGGTAAATAATTTGGGGTATGTGTTAGTGTGCGTCTTTATTGAAACAGGATACAGAAATGAAAAGATTTTTTTTTTCCATTTTCCAAATTTTTTTACTAACTCTAAGTGCCTATGATTCATTTGTCTTGATTGTTTTGTTGTTTTCTTTCTTTTCATCTCTTCCTCCTTATGTAATAAGTGTACAAGAGCTGTGCTCCCACTGAGCTCTCAGTCAGTATTATTTCAGTGATTTTGAAGCAAAGTAAGCAAACTGTCTCACAGTGACCTGGAAGCAGTAATAATAGGATCAAAAGATATTCTGTTATCATCTGAAATGTGCCACAATTACGTGTTACAATGGCTTCAAGCCGTATTGATTCAACTAGAGGCTTTCAATAAACCAATTTTAACCAGCGCTGAAATCTCTGGATCTGTCTTATTGCAATGGAGAGTTTTTGCACAAATTGGATATTTGCAGAAAATCTTTCAGTTTTTCTGCTTTAAACAAAACTGTTCTTACAAAAACAGTCACTAAAGGAGCCAATGCTCCCTGTTGGCACTACCATATTTGCAAACAATTTATAGACTTAATTCATTAAAGCACTGAATAACAATGACATGTTTGAGAGCTGTGCACATGTTGCATGAATTTAATGCATGCAATGGTTTGGTTGATTTTTGCCCTTCAGAAATTCATTGTGAGAAATAGGGGAAATGTACTGGTAAGTAGAGAAGGTGCAACTTCCTCAGAGGCAGAAATCTGAAGACTACATTTTATCACATGGGGAAGAAAGGACTGCCTTTAGGGCATTGTTGCTTTGAGAGAGAAGCTTTTGTTTTATCTGTATCTATTAATCAGCCAAAGTGCTGTTCATGGAGTAATAAATCATGAGTCTTGCGGACCTGCACCACATAATACTGCAGGCATTGATGAGAATGGATGTGGATACAGAGCAGATGACACTGTTGTTTGTGTGTCAGCGTTACTGGAAAGTGTGTCAGAAACAGGTGCAGCCTTCAGAGCAGTAAATGCACTGTGCTTGGGAAAACGCAAATTAAGACAAGTTAAAATGAATTTAGAGACTCAAAGAGAAAAACTGAAAGAGCAAGCCCTCTCTGCATAATAGCTGGCTTCTTGTCTGCCAGGGCAATTAACTGAATGCTGAGAGGGAAGAGAGATTCAGGGTTCATTTTGAGCTCTGCTACACCACATGCATTCTGTTGCAGGTTTGCTTCTCTCAAGAGGTCATGGACACACTCAGCTCTTTAAAAGGCACTGTCAGGCTACACTGAACATATACTTGTACTTTTAAAAAAGGCTTTTTCTGTCCTTTAACAACTACAGAGAGAAAGCTTTTTCTAGTCCAACTTTTGTGCAAGATTCAATACATGAAAAAATGCATTAGAACTAAAAATAGCAACGCTACCATAAGGACTTCAATGAGAACAGCAAACCATCAGAGTCTAATTGTTAAAATACTGACATACAAAGATCTACAGTTTAACCTGTCTAAAGTACCTATTTCTGTCTACATAGTGGATGCCTACAAAAGCCTTCAGAACAGCTAGTCTTAATCTCATCATCCATCTTCAAGTTTTGTAGCAAGAGATTTTTGGAAAAAAATCTCATTTACAAGGCAAAGAGTATCTTTAAGTATCCAAAACTAATTGAATGTAGAACTTAAGCCTGGGCTAGGAATCAGCTACGTTTCTCAAATACAATTTTTTGCATCAAGAAGTATTATGGGGACGTATTTAGATAAGACTAAAACTTACTTTTCAAAGAACACCATTCAGCTGAATTTTTGTTCTTTCCATGCTTGTTGATTCTGCCCATTGATCTCATAGGAACCAAATTACTTCACTTTGTTTCTGTCATTCCTTTTCATAATTTTATCCCATTATTTCATTTAAATCTGGTCTATATTCCAGAGAAATCTCAAAAGTGGCTACATGCAGAATGTCTGTCTTTGCAACCTGAGTTCATAGACACTTCTACCTCTTCAGCTAAGATTATAATAACATTTAATTTTTCAAATTGGAACTTGTCTTTTGAAAGACATGGCCAAAGAGTAAAAATAGAATCATCTCTGGATGATACAAAGAACTTTCCTGTTTTGTCTGGTTTGCTTTTTTTTCCAGTTTTAGCATTCTTTCATTGGTTTTTCTTGGTTCCTGTAATCTTTTTGAAAGGGAAGAAGTGTTTTACAAGTGAACATATGCTGCATACATGTAATGAAACAATACAGCAGATTTTCTGCAAATGTTCTACAGAAAGCCAGTAATTCATGAAATGTACCAAAAGAGGAAATAAAAGTCATTTTCTTGCTTTGAACATCTTGTTTAAATTAGTGATTTACAAGACTATAAATATAATTTCACTATGGCAAAAAAGGAAAGCCATAAAACTGAGTCCAGCTCTGCAGATTTGTACTATGATTTGACTTGCCAATGGTTCAAATATTTTACTGTAACTATGTGCAGTAAGTGGTCTTTGTAGTTGTATGTCTCTGATGTGTAAGTGAACACTTTCTTGTTGCCCAGCTGCCTTCAGCATAGGAAGTTGCTTTTCACATGCTTCAGCTGGAATTTCTCTCTTCACATGAGACTTCTATTTTCCCCAGCCATGACACTTATATTTTCCCCAGGTAGCACATCCCTGTCCATTCCCAGCCATGCCACAGGGTTCTGCTACTTAATGCTTATGCCTCCAAGGATTCAATCTACCAGGAAAGTGCATCGATATTCTGGCCAGCACAGTGTTCTGCAGATGATGGGAAAGAGAGGAAAACAAAAAAAAAAAAGAAATTTTGAGCTATCTCTTCTAAAATTTCAGTGGTGGTAAGCCATTTGTGGCTGACACTGTAATTTAAAAGACTGAATTACAATGACACACAGTGCATCTTAAAGTAAAAATGAAGTATTCAAATGTGATGCTTGTAGTTTTATCAGGCCTTTCTAATTTGAAACTTAATCAGCTATAGAGGAAATGTCTTCCCATGTTTTCTCAGAATCCTAGCTGATGGAAAACATTTCTTTTGGAATTGTCTGCCAAAAGGGTTATTTTCCATGCAGAAATCATATGACATGTCTCCCATGGGCATTTTACTGTGATAGCATAAGTGACTGGGGAAATGGGGCAGATGAAGAGAACTGTGTTGAGCATTCCAACATCTATTAAGTATAGGAAATAAAATGTGGTTGTGAGATGTGCTCCTCCAGCTAATACACACTCTTATCACTAATAGTTAGCAGATGATGCACAAGCCTGACAAGTCTAGGAGTTTCAACATAATTGAATATTTTTTTTAAAGAATGAGGAAATTATACCATGCAAAGAAAACTGACAGGGTCTCTAAAAGCATGCCTCAGATAAACTCCAGCTGTGGCATCCCTACACAATCCCTGATATATTACCCTCTGCTTTGGACAGTGGGTAATCACTGGATATCAGTGTGCTGAATCCTTTAGAGTGGATGCATGAACTCCCACACACAAGTAGGGGTACTTATGCTCAGTAGGGCATCCTACCAGTAGAGATGAAGAATTCATATTCTATGATGATTTCAATCATTTCAAGTGTCTTAGATGTATACATACATTGCTACGTGTTCATATGCACATATGTGCTTGGTGTCTCATTGATCTCCATGCCAACTCTCAATCCAAACAGCAGTGAGGAAGTCAGATAAATGAGACCAGTGCTGGCTAGTAAAGGGTCCTGATTTTGGAGTATAATGCCCTCTACATCACATTTGACATCTGTGACTCTCAAGCATGTTGGGTCAGAAGAAAATGTGACAACTTTACTGCCATCTCCTGCTTTGTATTTTCTCCCCCTGTCTGCCTTCTAGTGAAGTTTTTACGTCTTTCACTTCCTTTTCTTGTACTGGGTATTTCAAATCATTCTTCTGTGCCTCTTTCCTGTTTCTTACTTTCACCCCTCACCTTCTATCCTTGGATGCGCTCATTTGTGCTCATGACTCTCCACACTGCACTCTGGTGTCCTAGCAGGGATTCCTCCAAGACTGATAGTGTCCATACAAAAGAAAGATTCCTACCTTCTACCAATCCATTAAAAAAACCCCCCAACTTCATACTTTCTGTCAAATATCAACTTATACAACTGGCTCTACATTTCTCTGGTCCAGTCATGATCTGTTCTCATCTGTAGTTTCTTCTATGGTTTTGCCTGAAATTTGAGATCACCAAACATAGTAATTTAGTGAAATTGATGCAAACTTTCTGGTTTTTACTGTCACTTTTTGACTTTTAGTCTTGTCCTAGAACATTTCCATTATCATGCAGAGATTTTCACCGTGAACAATTTGTAACTCTCCATGATGTATCATATACCACAGTATGAGATTCTTGACTACGATGATTCTTGAATCATTCTATCTTCTTTTTAAAAACTCATCTTCTAATAGTATTTTGCCTCAACATTAGATTTCTCTATTTGTCTATCTCACTGCCCTGCTTATAGGCTAGAAGACTTCTTATAGTCAATTTACATGAGATTTCTTGATTTGATTTTATAACTGCTACTCACCATCAGTAGAAAAGATAATAAAAAATTTACATGCTGTATAAAAACCCACAGGTGTCCTACAGATAAATCAGCATCCATATTCTGGTTTTCATTAAAATCTGATAGATGATTTACCACTGAAAAGCATTACTATTTTTAAAAGGAAATAAAGTGAATGGGCATGTATCTTTGATATGATTCAGGGAAAGCCTAATTATCTTGATTTATCAGAATTCCAACTTAATCCTAATGTCCTTATTAACACCCTTAAGCTATTTTACACTTCTAAGGATCTTCACTGGGTACATATATTTACTAAAATTATAGAGATATCTGGAATTTAAAATGAGCTCCGGGAACTTCTTTACTTTCCCACAGCTTTTTACATGCATATCAGAGTGTAGCAGGGTAATGCAGTGGTGAACTCAGTTGTTAGCGCCAGGTTGCAGCTTTATAAAGTTGCAGGAAAATAGTAATTACATTCCTGGAAACTTTTGGAATGTGGGTGTTGTTTTTACAGCACCCTGGAGCAAAAGAAAAAAGAAAGAATTCTCAATGAAATGGTTTAAAAAATAAAATCTTGAAATCTTTCATGTTGATCCCTTCTAAAATATTTCTTCCAGCCTATTTATTAGGATTCATAAACCCAAAACCCTCAACTCGGTCAAGTTATTACAGCACTGGGACAGCTCTTCAGATGGGCTGCCAGGCTGGGGCCCCGCAAAAGCCCTTCCCTTATATATGAGAAAGGAAGGAAAGTGTCTTGGCAAGCAAGAGACAAGTTTAGATGCTGTTTTCCCCTGGTCTGCACTAAAATCAAAGCATCCAATTTCTCAGAGGAGTGGAGTGACTTAAACACATCTGCATTCTCAAGTGGAAATTGTTCCATCGGCAGCTTCTCAGATGTTCTCATTATGAGCTCAGTAGGTCAGAGCACAGGGCTAATAATGCCAGGGCTGCAGGTTCAACAGCAGTGTGGACCATTTGCATAAGAGTTGGACTTGATGATGAATTGGACCTTATCCCTCTCTGCAAGACCCTTCCAACTCAGAATATTCTATGATTCTGTGATTTGTACACATATATAAATTTATATGTACATCAAATATCTGTTTTGTTTCAGTCACCCAGTAGCATATGGACAGTAGGGTATTAAACTCGATTTAAGTGTTACTTACATTTTCTTTTGATGAATGTAAATCACTGCAGTCCTAGGAAGTGCAGCATCAGTGTTTTATAGCCTTACTGATGAAAGGTACCAAGGTAATTTGGGGACGTTGCATCAAGGTGTGCAATCCCTTTCTAAAAAGAAGTCCCAAAATTACTCTCCATGTAATCAGACAAACTTGGTGAGTCATGTGTAAGACATCCCCTCAAGAATTCCTTTTCCCAGGCCTCGACCAATACCCAGAAGGTTGCAGCTGCATGGAAACAGAACTGTTAGTTCAGCTCCACTTTTTTCAAGGACTGTAACCCTCCTGTGAGTAGAGCTCCCTTTAGGCATCTCTTTGCTTGTAAAACAGCTTTAGGCTGGAGACCAAACACACTCTGCATTACATGACTGCAAAAAAGGTTGAGCTACTATAGATTTTTATTAGGTGATTTACTAGTATGTAGTGAATGCAGTGAGCATTTTGCTGCAAGGCTCACTTCAGTGTGGAATTCATCTCACAAAATATATGTGTCAGCAGGGTAAACCAGCCAACTAACACAGGTCATAAGGATTGCACACAGGACGTGTTTATGTCTCTCCTCCAAAGAGAGCTCGGGGTGTAAGGAGATGTGCCTTTTGAAGTGTAAATTTTTGCAATTAGGTGAGCTGGATGTTCCTGGGGTTTGTCATTCCAACTGCTTAAAGCCTGACAGCCCCAGGCCACTCACTGAAGATGACCTGACCGGTTGTGCAGCTAGCAGTGGGGTAATGAGCACCCACCAAATATTGCTGCAGTAACCAAATAAGGAATTTCAGGATTATTGATTCTTAATGATGACTAACAGGTTCCTATTTAATTTTGTCAGTTCAGTCCTAAAAGTTGTCAAAATTTATGTCTGGCTGAATACCTGTTAGTATACCAAATTCTTGAAGACCTGTCTGGCTCACCAAAGGAAAATAGTTAAAAGACACCAGTCTCAAACCCCAGCAATGAAGTTCCCTGGCCTTCAACTATTTTGTTCAAAATAGTTGAGTACATTTACTTCCCAAACAGACCAATCAGATGCCTGTCATTTCCCAGCATCCTCCAGTCCCAGGAGGCCACTTCACCTCAGAATTTAAACAATAAGGACATATGACAAAGAAGCTGAGGTTACCCAGGCTTCACAGGCAACGTGAGTCTCCCAGCATACTGCACCTGGCATAATGTAAACCAAATGAGCCCAAAGTCCTTTCCTGTCTCTGACCCTGTGTCAGCTCACTCCGCTCTGAGGTCTGATTTTTGACTGTTGCAACACTGACTAGTTAAGACCTAATTTTAACATGAGGTACCAACTACCTCTAGGTCACTCACACACAACTAGATCCATTTTTTTCCCAGATGAAGTTTTCAGCAAGTGTACAAAGGTAAAGAAAGTGCGAGTATCTTTGAAGTTTCTTTAATTATTACATGAGTTTCTTACATTGTTACATGAGTCCTGGAACACATGCATTAAACAAAATCAATATACAGTCACTTTTGTGATCACATTTTTAACAATATAGAGCAGCCTTTGCCTTTGAAACTCATGTTTTGATCATGTTGGTCAGATGTGCCAGATGTGCACAGGTGCAGGCAGTTCTGTACCCAATACACAGAGATCTAGTCTTGCTCCCTGCCACAGAAAAATAACTAAACAGGAAATAAGTCTGTCTAGTCAACAGGTATCTCGGATGCAAATGTCTCACTAGTTTTAAACCTGGGTACTTGGAGATCTATACAAATTGAAATGGCTGTGAGTGCCATTTTCTCCCTGCCTGTGAAAGCCCATTCATCGCTTGTTTCTGCATCACCAGCAGTGCATGTGCTTATGCCATTGATTTAAAAAGGAAGGAACAGGCAGTGAAGTTATGTATGCAAATGACATTTCCCCTGTACTCAGCCCTGGGCAGGGGCTGCCCCTTGAATCCTGTGTTCAGTTTTGGGCCCCTCACTTCACTATTTACTGGTTTTTTGTTTGGTTTTTTTTTTGTTGTTTGTTTGGTTTTTTTTGGCAGAAGGGGCCAAGTACTACTCTTGCATATTTTCATATTGATATTGTTCAATATCCAAGTAACTTTTCATAGAACTATAGAAGCATTACAGTTGGATAAGACTTCTAAGATCATGAAGTCCAACCATCAACCCATCACCACCACCATGTTCACCATTAAACCATCTTTATGTTTTTCCTCCATGATTTTTTCTTTCTTTAAGACCTTCAAACATCTTTATGAAAGAATCACACTTGTCAATCCTCCATGTTAACCATGTCATCAGGTTCAAAATTAGGATCTGGGTTTCTTATAGATGTCTTCCATGCTAGGAGTATCCTTACTGTGTTTCTGTTAAAAGTAAAGAATATTCCTTAAGTTGCAAAATTTGTTAGAATTATTTATATATTTATTATATCTCTTTTCTCAAAAGGCCTACTGGGACCTTATGATCTAAACTAGAAACCCCTGGATGCAACCAGCAGACACCTAGCATCCCCTTTTAGAAAACTGAAATAGCATTTAATACTTGGACAATTTCCCATGCAGATACCACTGTTATGACTGTAACAGAAAATTACATATATGGCAGAGCTTAGAGTGTGTGGGAGGGAGATATTAGCATTTTCCATTGCTCCCACCAAGGAAACCAGCACCTGAAAAGTACAGTCTCAGTTTCTCATAAAAGCTGTTTTTAACAGTATCCAGGGAAATACATGATTCGATTTTCTAGCAGAAAATTAAGGTTTTGCTGCTAGTCCTTTGGCTCAGGGCAAAGAATACTAACAACTTTGTGTCTTTAATCATACATTGACTTAGCCAAGCTCATGGCAGTCAGCTGCTGGCATCAGAGCTGGCACCAGCATCCTTTGATCCAGACTCCACAGAACAAGCACTGAAGCAATGAGGGAGGAGGAGCTGAAATACCTTTCCAGCCTTACTAGCTCCCATAGGAAACTATAGGAGGGAAAAGAAGGTCATAGCATGTATGGAAAACCTACAGTAATCATACTGAGAATGTAAATTATTTAATAAACAGAGGGGGAAGGGGTTTGAGATGTTCAATTTAGTGTATTTCTCAGTCAATGAATCTATTGCTGGTAAATCAAATACATTAATGACCTACTATCAAATATCACTATTTGTGCTATGTCTTGCTACTGGCAATTAAAAAAAATCTTTTTTTTGGTGCAGTTGCTGTAAAACTTACTTCAAATTTCAAAGCAATGTAACTAAATCTAATACTGGATTCTCTCAAAAGTTTACATTTGCATATTTCTTACACTTACATATTGTGTTATCAAGTATGATAAAACATCCTGTTTTCTAACTATGATTTCATTCATGAAGATCAGTGATAAACAATACACTTGAGATTTTTACTAAGAAGATCTTTAGTTAAATGTCTCTTATTGACTGGATAGAAGTAAATGATGCAATCGTTTTATTTGAAAAATGAATATATATTTTCCCGGGAAGATAAAAATCCATAATCTGTTTATTCCATGAGACCAAGCCACTTTTAAAGGTGTAACATTTTAAAAATATATAACATCACCGAAGTTGAGCCTCAAAGTGTTTCAGCTGGCTGTCTAAAAAGTACCAGTGCTTTGCCAGCATAAACCTTCAGAGCTGCTTGTTTTCATGACTGTCATGAGTTTAGCAAAATTCTGCCTTCACTTTAGTTTCCCAAGGAAACCTAAATCAGTTACTGTGAATGTGTGTTTATCCTAAGTATAGTCTAGAATATACAAATATATACTGCAATGTAAAATCTCCACCTAGTGGTGTCTATTTATTGTGGTACACAGATTACACATCAGAAATGCCAAAATATCAGCTTATTGTTGCTGAGATGATGGGTGAGTTAAGCCATAAATAGAGACAAAATAGCACCAAATAGAAGGGTATAATTTGCTTTATCTGGTATTTACAATCATATTCAAAACTAAGTAATAAATTTGGGCTATTTTTTGAATAAATAGATAAAAGAAAGAATAACAGAAGACTAGCCCAGACCTTAATCTCCCTCCTGCAAAACTATTACACAATACATGAAAAAACACTTTCCTTTCTGTTTTTCAGGGATGTTGGAGGCAATCACATTAATGCCTTGACTAATCTCACCTTCCTGGAATGTGATGTGCTCACTGTACTGAAAGAAATAAGATGTATTCAAATAAGGCAACAAAACCCTTTTGAATATGTGTGGCTCTCAGTCCTCAACATAGGATTTGTCTCGATGTGTAAAGCCTCATCAGGACAGCTGTGCTATTGTCAAGGAGGTATTCTTTACGATTAATTGCATTATTGTATGCACAGTCACATGGCACATTTTGGCAATTGTCACAATCACTTGTTTCAACAAACGGAATAAGAAACAGGCCTACTGTATTATTTTTGCCTTGTGATCAGATCATGAGCACCAGGGTGCTTTTTAAACTCCACTAAATCCTGGGACTTGCAATCTGATCATGAAGCAGAAACAATATAGTATGCATGTATCTCTGCATACAGATATTTCCTCTCATTGAATCCATTCCTCTTTCAAAAGGAAAAAAGCTTTCCTTTTGCTGGAAACCCAAGCAAAGCATTAAAATGAAAATAAAATATATTGGTTATATTAACTATAATATAAATAATTAAATATTTTGCATAGGGTAACAATCTTTATATATGTATATTCAGCTATCTCTCATATAACACACAGGAAAAGAAAAGGAGGCTTATGAACATGAATAGATATTCTACAGCTTAAGAAATGCAAGATACTCATTGGTGTTGTTCATGTGGTATTTTACCAGTAAGGAACAGGAACTGCTGTATCAATCACAGTGAGCGAAAAAGCAAAACATGCTAAATTTGTACATGTAGCGTTTCTCTGTGAATAAAAAATCCCAGAGTCTTTAATTAAAAAAAAAAAAAATCCATATTTCTCTTTTACTTTGAAATTTGCTTGTTTTTAATTAAAACTAAGGTAAATTTTACTTCAACAACTACTTAGTCTTGTGTAGTTTTCTTTTGCAATGACTACAGTAACATACCTTGCTGCAGCTTGAAAGAATTAACGAGGTCCTGTGTAATTTCTAAGAAAGCTATGGGAAAAAGCACTAAGCAGTAATACTGAAACATGAAATTAACCCTCAATAAAAAACTGAATCATTAGGTACTCACTCTAATATGTATTTTATTTTACAGGTTTCTTCTTGGAAAGCAAATTCACTTGCTACCTGCAAATACCTTTTTGTCATTAAAAGATTGGGGGGAATTACGAGCTTTCTGAAATCTCTTTTTAAATTATAGAGTGTGAGCTCTTCTGTGCCTGTAATCTGTGAGTGTACTGCAACTTTGCTGCCAGAGGTGAGGCAGGAGGCTGTGCAGAACCAAAGGCAGAAGGACAAAAAGTGAGAAGGCAAGAGGGAGCTGAGGGCAGGGGAAACTTATTTCAAAATTTTGTGTGGTTTACAACAGGCACAGTTGTATGGGCTGAAAAACAAGGCCTCCCCCTGTCCCAGTGACTGTCAGGATCCCTCCCTTCCGGGCACATGAGAGCCCAGCCTTACCTGGCTCCCATGGAGCCGATAGGACATTCTTCATTTGCTTTGGCTCACTCACTCTGAAGATAGTCATGGTCGCTGTGAAGTCTATAGAAGGATTGCTAGGGCAGCACCTCTGTGCTTTGGAGGTGAACCAGCCCATCCCAGGAACTGTCTGGGGAACTGAGACACCTACTGTAAGATCTGAGACCTTCATTAATCCTGGGGATAAGCGTGTATGTATTGGGCTCATCTGCATACAAAGTAGTCATGCTGCGTCTGGGTTTTGGTTACTTCATTATCTGGCATGACGTTTTTAGGCAGGAACATAAAACAGCTGAAGAAAATGTAGAGGCTGAAAAGAGAAGGGAAAGCTTGAAGCAGAGGAGGAGCTGTCAGTGGCTGCAGTGGTATGAGTGATTGAAGCCAGCTGCTGCTGGCTGTGGAAGTAGAGTAGAAGGAACTGATGTTATTTGTTGAAGACCCTGATTTGCTGGCATAGTGAAAATTCGTTCACTAATACGGGTCCTCTGAGGTGAATTTACTTTGGGAGTTTAAAATTTTTTTTGCTTTGTTTTTCCTTGTTCTACCTATATTAAACGTGAAAGCTTCACATCTATGTAATTAGGCTTTGATTCATCTCACCTCTCAGCAATTATTAGGTTCATAAATTATAGAGAGACCCTCAGGCAACCAGGTTCCCAAATTAGATACCTCAGCTGAATTAGTTATGATGAATCAGAGCTGAAATGATCCATGTTTAACAATTGCCAAACATCAGTGCCTGTACCAACTGGCTTCAAAGTGACTTATGGATAAAATCGGAGAAAAGAAGTATTGGATGAACTGAAGTGATAATAAAAGCTAATTTTGCTGCTATTAAAATTTTAAGATAGCATGCCTCCTCACCTACAAGGAGAAAATCTCAGTACTTAAGAGTCCCTAAAGCTGGCATATTGAAAGGGATGGGTGGAATACTAAGGGTAAACCTGACTGCTTTTGTTCTCTCAAAGAGATCTCTCCAGCAACATGATTACAGACTCACCATGTAATTAAAGATATGAAGTATTTACAAAAGGTGTGACATATAAATGAGAATCCCACCCCAATGTGAAAATGTACTGATTTACCGTGTCTTTTTGCTGAAATAAGTATTTTTTGCAAGTAAAACCTCACATTTTACTAGCATAGTACATTAAATGAAATCCTTTTTAATGAGAAACACTAATCAATTACTAAAGGTGTGGGAAGAATTGATAGCCATTCTATAAGATGCTGAATGAACTTCTAATTTCTCTTCTTTCAACGCACTAAGGTGGCAGGGCAGAATACAAAATTACAGCCATACAGTTTGCTCAGTTTTACAGCTATTCACAAATGATAAGCCTAGGAGCAAGCAAAACACATAAATTAAGAACGAATTACACAAGCATAGCCAGGGCACTGGGGCACATAAGGAATCAATAAATAGTGACAAATATTTTAGAACATCTAGAAAATCTTTTTCGGGGTAGTTTATAAATAAAGACTCACTTCTTGGGGCTGAGGATTCAGCCACATTTTGATTTTTAACTAAGCATTTTAAATAAAGCTTGAATCCTTAAGATTTTTTATTTCCTCTTTAATTTGCAAAGAACCCTCATTTAAAAGTCCATCTCATGATTTCATTGGATTCAAGGCTGAAAAACAAGCCTAAACCATCTTTTTTTAAAAAATGTCACTCTGCCTTATGGCTTTTTCTTAAAAAGCTGTCCAAAATAAGAACCAAATGTTATTTTTAAATTCACACTATTTTTTTTTCTTAAGGACAAGGAAAACATCCTGAATTAATCTGAATGATTAATCTGAACATCTTTTCTGCAACTCATTGTTTGGTGTTTTTCTCTTCTGCAACTCAGTAAAACCACCGTGAGGAAGCCAACACAGGGCAATACCCAGTTCCTTACTGTAGGCCCCTCTGGGTGCCCAAAGGTAGCCAGGCAACCCGCATGGCATTACAGTAAGGGCAAAACAAGTCAGGTGTCTAGTGCTATTTGACATCCCTACACCATTCCCATTCCAGAAAATATTTGGTCTCTCATGGCTCCTGTGTCATGTCTGCCAACCTACCTGGATGTCTCAGTTTCCACAGGACATGCCAAAAAATACCTGATGGAGTTCTAGTCTGGTGAGCCACACAGCAACCCCAAAGGTAGTCCAGGTTGAATAAGCCTTTCTACAGATCCCTGTGGCTGTGTCCACCTCTGCCTGATCCAGCTGCCCATGTACAGGAGTCTGATGTCATTGCTAATCCATAACGGCACAGGCCCCTTGTAGGTCTTGTGTCTTATCAGATGGCTCTACATGGGCACAGCCCAAATGGATGTTTCCAGGACGCCTCAATAGTTTTTTGATGGATAACTGAGTCAATTGTGCAGCAGCTGGACCAGAACCATTTCCTTTTAGATTCTTTGTGAAGTTGCCTTACAGCTCTCAGTTTCATTATTGGACATAGAATTAAATGCATCAAGTATCAGTATTCTAGTCCATAAGCCAACGCAGGAACAAGGCAGCAATCATAAGACAGGACATTGTTTTAAACCACAGAGGGAGATGTGCTCTGCTGCCATACAAACTTCAACCAGTGAGGGAAAGTGTAGCTATTTCAATCTGAGAGCACATTAACGTGACAGATTTGGTACTGCCAATGTAACAGTACCACCTGCCTGCCTGTCAAAATGATTGCCTGGTCTGCATTTCCAGGCGAGAATATGCAGTGCAGAAACAAAGAATGTAAGACAGACATAATGTCACCCTCGAAATCTAACTGGGCTAGAATTAACCAGAACAAAGTGATTCAGTAATCATTCATTTTTTCCAGAAGCACTGCTGACAGGATGACAGGCATTTCATTTCATGGGATAGACAGTATATAATCCAAAACAAAAAGTTTAAAGTTAAAAATCTTGGGGGGAAAAAATGTCTGTTGGCTCAGGTCAGGACAAAAACCAAACCAAATCTTCAAATAAAGTTTGAAATTCTTGTCAAAAAGAATCTTCCCTGTCTTCCTATAAGTGAAATAGACAATAGAGCAGGGAATAGCTGAGGCAGGAACATCTACTAGGTTCTATGGAAATACAGGAATCTCTGATCCTGGATTAGGTATCAAAGGTATGTCTGCCCTAGGGCCTTCCCTGGAGTTTGCAACTCAGGATTTAATCCTTTCCTATAACAGACATGAGTACTCTTCTGTCTTATTCATAAAATTGTAGGATGGTTTGGGATGGAAGGAAACTTTAAAGCTCATCTAGTCCAATCGCTGCAATAAGCACGGACATCTTCCACTAGATCAGGTTGTTCAGAGTCCTGTCCAAACTGACCTTGAATGTTTCCAGGGATGGGGCATCAACCACACCTCTGGGCAGCCTTGATAGCATAACATAGCAATAACATTGTATGTGCTGGTCGGAAATCCTGGAGAGTAATCAAATCAAAGTAATTTCAAATTGAACACAACCCAAGTGCCTTTTATCCAAGTAGATCACCTGTCTTGGTTATTTTTCCTTTTGGTTCAGTTGTGATGTTTCCCTCTTCTAAAACGTGATCAAAGGATGTTTTTTACACACTCTCTTGCCATTGCTGTGAACCAATATCAAGTTATACCAACTGAATCATGTGAATATCATGGGGTTTGTTTTTCATGTTTGTAGAGCCTCATTGACAGGAATTCAGTTTCTGTCACTCTTCCAATAATTCACACACCTTTCCCTGAAATATCATCTGTGCAGATATTGTACGATATCCCTTGAAATGCTATTGTCCAGCAGATGAGGCAGAACTTATACAATACAGTCCAGATATGCCAGTATCTGCACTGTCTCCTGCAATGGACTCACTCACAGGTTTCTGTCACTGTTTTTGCCTCTGTCAGGTAGTTACCCTTGGCACCCTGGAGTGTGCCAGCAGTTTCTCCTCCATTTTGGATCACAGCTAATCAAATAAGCTACTCCATAGCAGCACTGCTCTTTTCTTTTTTTTCTTTTTTTTTTTTTTTTGGTATAGACAAATTATGCAAAAGAAGGAAGTTCTGTCACTGTTTCTGGCCTTGCTGGCTTTGCTAATCCTCCAGTATGTGCACTTCTGTCACTGAATTTGCAGACTGAAGGTCTGCTGGGATGCTTACTGAGTATACTCAGTACACAAAGTGCTCTTTTATGGCAGCATCAACATTAGGTTTTTTATAAAGTTGAACACTTTTAAGGTTCTCAGTGCTAGTGCTGGTTTTGCTTGCATGTTTGTAACTTTATACAAACCTTCCTTTTTGTCTTCTGTCTTCCTATTCTGATTCTGATTGCAGAAGCTGTCCTTTATCTATGCCTGTTCTGGGCTTATTCGTGCTTTCAGTTCTGTGACTCCTTTGTTAGTCCGAAGGCCCTCTGGCCAAGGTTTATAATGACAAGATTTTAAATCACACTGCTGTGAGCAGCTGAACTTAGCTTAGTTCTTGCTAAGAGATAAAATCCTGTGCAATCACATCTGGTGCTTCCCTTAATGGATATCACATCATTTCAGAACGGCATAACCATAAAGGGAGTTCAGGCTAAATGCAATACAATCTTCCAGTAAAAACTCAGTGTGATAGACAATCATAGGATCATTCCTACTGAATATAGTCAGGAATTTTTCCAGAAGTTAGTTTCTTTAAGATCTATCACCTAAGAAAAGGCTTGTTTGTGTAATTAAAAAATTGATAACTGCAAAACCCCCTGTTTCATATACTTCATTTGCAGATCATGACATTTGCATATTTTACAGATACCTGGAAATGATTGAGCTTCTAGATGTAAATGGAAGAATTTTTCAACCTAGGAGGAACCTCTTGTACATATATAAATGTCCAAAAACATCCCAGGGTGCTGCTTTTTCATATTGATTTCTGAAAAAATAGACAAAATATTTCACTATTACAGAGATCCTCATTTTGTTCCCTCATTTCTACATCATATCACATTACTTTTTTTTCCAGCTGAAGTGGAAAAAATAAAATTGTTTGCTTGCTTGGGAGTTACTGTAGCCTTAAGCTTGGAAGGCAGAAGTAGAATACTTCAGTCACATGGTCCCAAAAGTGGGAAATGAGTTAAGAAACAGAAAAGTAATTATATTTTTACACATGAATAAAAGCCATCTATGTTCATAGAGAAGATAGGATGTATGCTGAATAGACATCCTAATTAGCTGCCATAAAGCATGCTCTTCTTCTTCTTCACAACATGTCACAGCTACAGGCCAGTAACACCAGGTGACTCTGAACTACAACCCCTCAGCCGTGGCAAAGTGCTTTGGGAGTGTCACGCTTTCACTGGCTTTCAGGCCAGTAAGGATAAACACTCAAATATTTGTTGCCTCTAAATGGTTGGATTGTCCTTCCTGATGAGAAATCGTTAGGCTTAACTTTTCCTTCTGATTTTGGTCTTTTAGTCTAGAATAATTCTCAAATACTTATATTTGCTTATTCTATTCCATGAATATAAGTGTCTTCTTCAACTGACTTTTTCAAGCATTTTCTTCCTTACTTTATTGCTAAAGAACTCATACTATATTCTACTCTACTCTTTCCTACCTCTTGAAAAATAAAACTCGAATCACCTACTGTCCACTTACCAGCAGATGGTGGATACAATCAGTAAGACCACATAAACATCCTTACAAGGCTTGTGAAAACAAAACATATGCCAGCTCTGACTACTGCATATTAGAGTGACCTGAAGGAAATCACTGGTGACTGCAGCCACTACCAGCAGCGTTGTTACCAGGGACTGAAAGGACATGAGATGCCACCAAATGCCTGAGTGAAGCCTCCTTTGATTTAATATCTCATAACCTGCCTCTTATACACAGCAGGAACTATTTTGTTAAAATTTTAAAATTTCATCTCTGAATGCTATATGTCCCTTCCAACTGAAATAATCTGTCCTCTTCTAGTCTAGTCTAGTCTAGTCTATTCCTTTTTTTTTTTTTTTTTGGCACAGGAACTAATAAGTGCTTCTGTTATATTTGAATGGTGTATTTCAAAATGTGATTATTTCCAAAGATTGCACCATATCCTGTCTAGCAGTTGTTCCCAAATAATGAATAATAGAGCCAACAGAAATGGGGGTCCAAATTCATACATGCTGTGGCTAAATCCTACTTCCTTGCAAGCTTATAGTGCAATAGCGTGACACTGTTGCTGGGCAATTAACCCTTTAAAAGTATATGAGACCTACTATTACTTCCCCTCTCTTTGTTCAAATTAATCAAACCTGTAAACTCTGCTCTCGGACTGCTTGTTAACTTCACACAGGAAAGATTTTATCTTGCATGACTTCAGAGGTTTACAGTGCAGATGTCTATGAAATGGTCACTTTGCTCTCTCTTTATAGTCAATGAGCTGTACAATTTACCTGATTGTGAAGAAGACATCCAAAGCAGGCCTAGTGAGCCATGTGCCAAAATCATCTGTTGACTTTATTGGCTATAAAGACAGACAAGGCATGACTGGCTCAGATCTTCAGCTTTGCAAATTAGCTGAGACAGGTAAAATAATTCACTGCTTATAGATATGAAGAGCTGAATTCAAGGCAAGATATCAGAGGTCTCTTGTGCACTTATTATATAGTGCCACATCTATGTTTTATAGTGTCATAGGCCTGCCAAGTCTCACATACTCTGCCTGAGACCATTTCAGCTTGTTCCTGGCTGGAATGCCTCCACAGTATCTCTAACCCCAGGAGTGCCCAGACACTGTTGCAGTTCTCACCAGGTCTGGCTGCCTGTATGCCAAACATTGAAGTGAATCAATACTCTGCTGCAAAAGTCCCTGTGCTGGCCAGAGCCAGGGAGCTTGACCCCAGATCGTTACATGCTCACAAAATATCCATTTGGCAACACTTCCACCTTATATCCTTTTCACTCTCTCATTTGTAATAAGGAGGTTTGTAGCAAATGAATTCTAATGCCATATGCACAGGGTTAAATTATTTTCGAGTACTACCCCAGGTTTGGTTAAACATGTAAGTATATTATTGATAGAGTATTTCATTGTTATTTTTTAGTAAACTGTAAAATCTATTTCTTAAAAAGGTGCTGATCATCTAAGGGGGTATATTTGTTCTTTGTTAGAGTTTTTGATATTAAATACTGTGGACAGCATAAAAATAAAATTGTAGATGAAAAGTTTACCATGCCATATCATGGGGTTCATTGCATGCTGTCTACAGAGGTATTAGTCCTATTGACATATCTGACACTGGATGTGCATTTTGTCATTGTCTTTCCCTTCAGTAAAATCCATCCTGGAAAGCAGCAAAAAGTAGTGATTCTTATATCTGTGTGGATTGATGGATTGTTTGTTCCAATCCGTATTTCTAAGCAAGAGCCTATTTTTAGGTTGTGGTGGGCTGACCCTGGCGCACATCAAAGCTGCTCCATCACTCCCCTTCTCAGATGGGCAGGATGATAACCAGTCAGCCGTTACCATGATGGACAAAACAGGGGAAATTTGGGGAAATTACCTGAATTTATTGCAAATCAAACAATGATGTGAGATAATGAGAAATAAATCCAAATCTTAAAACACCTTTCCCAAACCCCTCCTTTTCAGGCCAAACTTTACCCTCAATTTTCTCTCCCTCCTCCCCTCAGTGGGACAGAGAATGGAGGCTGTGCTCAGTTCATCATATGCTGTTTACACTGCTCCTTCCTGCTCAGGGTGAGGACTCCTCGCACTCCTCCTCTACTCCAGCATGTGGTCCCTTCTACAGGAGACAGTCTTCCATGGGTCCTTCCCATGGGCTGCAGTTCTTCACAAATTGCTCCAGCATGGAGCCCTTCCATGGGGTGCAATCCTTCAGGAACAGGCTGCTCCCATGTGGGTCCCCTGTGAGGTCACAAGTCCTGCCAGCAAAACCTGCTTCAGCATGGGCTCCTCTCTCCACAGGGCCACAGGTCTCTGCTAAGAGCCTGTTCCAACATGGGCTTTCCACAGGGTCACAGTCTCCTTTGGGCAACAGCCACCTGCCGTGGTGTGAGATCTTCCAGGGGCTGCAATGGATATCTGGTCCATGATGGACCTTCATCGGCTACAGGGGTCCCTGAAGCCAGGGGGGGTCCCTGAACAGATGAAGCTGCTTCAACATGATGTTCCCCACAGGCTGCATGGGAATCTCTGTTCTGGCACCTGGAGCACCTCTTCCCTCTCCTTCTTCACTGACCTTGGTGTCTGCAGGGCTGTTTCACATATTTTAATTCTTCTCTCTGTGTTGGAGTCCAGGGCATATGGAAAACCCCTCAAACTGCCCTTGGGGGGGGTCTGAGACCCTGGCTGGGACCCCAGGAAAGCACTGTCTTTGACCTTAGTCCATAGGAAAAACTTCCAACACTCATAGATGAATTGAAAACAATAAAAATTTAAAACAGATAGTAGTTTAGTTTGTCACAGGGTGAAAATTTGTAGTTTTGGGTTTTTAGTGTGGAAGTAGATCAGAGCAAGATGGAGAATTTGGGCGTTGTCTCATCTTCTTCTTCGTCGACTCCATTTTCTGCTGTAATGGTGGCACAAAAACATTGGTAAAATAGAATCGAGGTAGAAATTGTGTGTTTAGAATAGGTGACAGTAATTAGCACAAAACCATAAATATAGTACATTTTAAGAGTTAATTGGATTAGAAATCTTTAAAACCTCCTTGCACCCTGCATCCATGCTCTTGTAGCTGCTTTTCCTTCAGCACGCTGAGACTGCTGTAGAACCTTGAGATAAGAAATAGAATAAACATCTTTAAAGACCAAGCTACAGGTTCCGTCTCATCTTTTCTAACCCTGGTATGGGACTCTGAGAGACAGAAAACCCCTAATTAGGGAACGTTGGGGTAAAAATCCCATCATCTCTGCTGTTGTTCTTCCATTTTTTTTCACCCACTCCTTAAATACTGTTATTCCCGGGTTGCTGTACCACTGTTGCTGATGGGCTCAGCCTTGACAAGCAGCAGGTCCATCTTGGAGCTGGCTGGTATTAGCTCTGTCAGAAATGGAGAAAGCTTCTGGCAGCTTCTCACACCAGGCACCCCTGTAGCCCCCCACTGCTAAATCCTTGCCACACAAACTCAATACACAGGTGCTGGAATATTGACATAAATAGCTCGTTCAATGGCTCTCAGCTACCTGTCGCTGTTCTCTACTCCACAGCATTGCCATTTGGTGAACAGTAAAATCCTTGCTCTGAACCACAGCGCAATGTGATTAAAATCTGAGTTGCACAGCTTGTGCTGCACATGTACTTCCATCAGAACCTTGGGACAGATATTAATACAGAACCAAGGAAACCAGTCTGAAATGAACATACGCCTCAATCAGTTTGCCATGATGCTGGGTAATATGTTGGTTTTTCCACACTATGGGAGAGATCTGCAGGTGGTTTCTGCTTCAGGTTTACTGCAGCATTTCTAGTCGGGAGACCAGATCTCTGTGGAATCATGAGCCCACCCATGCAGTGCATTAATTGTGTTTCTATAGTAACTTGTTACAACTTATTCACATCTTGCTGTGTAACAGATGGGAACACGTGATATATTCTATATAGGCAGGCTGTGTGACAGCAGACAATACTGAGGTGTTTTTTCTAACATAAAATTGGTATTTATATACTACAGATACATTAAAATTATAAGAAAATAATGGAAAAGAATGAGAAAGAAAAGTGGTTGGAAGAAAGGGAAGAGAGGAAAGACCATTTCAGTGCTCTTTGTTCTGAATCTTGTTTCTCCACAGCTGTGACTTGGCTGGCCTCTATCATTGTGTTTTCATAGGTTAGCATGTTTTGTTTTGTTCCAGTCAAAAAAAAGCCCTACAGGCATCAGAGTTAAGGAATCACATACACAGGGATGTTGTGGTTGACAGTCGATATTTTTTTCAATAGTATTCACTGATGCCATCTGCTGGAATTGTGCATTTGTCATTAAAATCCTCTCCTCATTCCAGGTGGAAATTCCAAGTAATACTCTGTGTGTGTGACTTCTTTTGTTGAAGATTCAACTTAAACTAAATCTATTCTAGTTAACCATTGGTGAAGAGTGAGTATTGCTCAAAATATTTGACCTTGTCTACATCAAGAAATTTACAAAAGCAGAAAATATGTCTCTACATCTCTACGTCTCTCCCTGCCCCAGAGAGTCAGTTTATTATAATCTTCATATAATATATATAGAGAAAAGGAAAGGATCTTCGTCTCATTTGGTCTGGCCATCTATTTCAGGATACATCTTTCTGGTTAGGTGTTTCTCCCAGGGTTGGAAGTCTCTGGTGGGAGAAAGCCAGAACAGTCAATGCAATGTGTAGATCTATATTAATCTTGTAGGATTTAAGTAATATATGAGCTCTGCAGAGAGATGAATGTCTCTTTGTGCATATAAAGTCACTACTCAGGACTGCAAGACCCGAGCAGTGTTATTACTATATTTTAAGGCACTAAAAGTCAAGTGAAACTTCCTGTGTAAGCAACAGAGCCCAGACTGAAATAAGAACTAAATAATGAAGCTCTCAGAACGACCCTTGAAAGCAGTCAATTCAGTTTTCCTTGCACCAGGTTTTATGAAGCATAGGCATCCAGGCAGCAAGGGAAAGCACAAGCTTATGGGGAGTATTTATGGCACTGAGGCACTTGTAAGGAAGAACAAGACCCCGTTATTACCATGTTTTCATAGCCACCTTAGCTATATATTGACTTTGTTGCATATGAGTTGCTGACCCATTACAGCCAGAAGAATCAAGCTCTTAGAGTGAGAATAAAGCAAAACTTTCAGCAAACTTCGATTTTGTTTTAATATTTTATAAAGATCCAGAAAACGTTTCAGAAGCTCTAGTTCATAAATCACTCTGTATTGTCATCAAAGGGGTTTGGAACAATGAGGAAGATCCAGAAATTGAAAAAAAAACAAGTGTGTGGGAAAATTGCTGAAAATGAGGAGCCTGAAGAGTTAGTATTTCAGAGCTGAGATGGTGGGACTGAGTGTGTGTGCTTCAGGCCCACCCAGAATTCAAAATACGATGGATATATTTGAACCACCACGAAAGTAGGAAGAGAAAAATAAGGTCATTTTACTGTGGCAATGAGACCAACTGTGAAGTTTTGACCCAAGTATTCACACAGCACAGACTTCAGCATGGGATTCTGCCTCAAGGTATCTATATTTCCATTTAGGTACCAGAAGATTCTCTCATGTCGACCTACTTTCCAGTACTGACCAACTCACTGGGTGCCTTAATTTGGTAGACACTGTCCTACTTGTCCTGCACAATCTCTGGAACCTCCTGGGCTCAGCACGTGCCTGGTGACGGCAGAGCAGGGGTCCAGGGGCAGAGGAGCTATAGCAGCTTGATGGTTTGTATCAGTGGTTTCTCTGTCTGTATCTGTGCCCGTGAAGTTGGGCATGGCTGTTGTAGGTGCCATAGGAAATGTCTTACCTCAGACACACCATGATTTTGGGTACAACCACGCTAGCACAATGGATGGGAATGCCAGGGGAGGAGCAAAGCAGTCCCAATGTTGGTACTGCAGAAGGGGTGATCGCATACTGGGGCAAAAGTTGAAGGCCAGCACCACAGCGAGGCTGCCGTGACACCTAAAATAAGTGTTGTCTCTGCAAACAGATGTGCAGGTAGCTAGCCATCATCCAGACTTCACGTGCCTGTCTTGAAGAGGCAGGTTCCTCCCCTGACATACAAACTGCTGCACCACAGTAGCAAACCATGTGTATTGCACTGGCTAAATAGTGGGGATAGGATGGAAAACTCTTCTTGACTACTCCACTCTTGGCACTTCCCTAGGACAATGTTGACACAGACTGTCATCTTTTCCTCTCCTTGATGAAATCTTCACTCGAAACTCACTTTCTCTTAAACTTTGTGATAAAGTAGAAATTGATCTTTGTCCAGGCTTGTCTGCCCACCCAGATTTTATTTATAAAGACAGAAGGACACGTTACCACATTAATTTTCAATCTGTTCCAACAGATTAATATTTAAATTATGCTGTTTATTAAAATAAACAAATGAATTCAAATTTGTCTTTTTTGGGTTTCTATGTATTGTAACTGAACTGCCTATGACTATGAAAGGAGAAAAAAGCTATCCTTTTTCTGACTAAAATACCTCAAACATCCAAGTCTCATGGTAAATACTTAAAAGCTATTTGATCTTTTCAACACTGCTATTTTTTTTCTTTAAGTTGTACACCCTGATTGCCCTGTCCTCCTCTAATAAGTTGCAAAAAAAGACAGATTGTTAAAAAGCAATAAAGGAGAAATTATGCAAAGAATAGAGATTACAGATCACAGAACCAAAGAGAAATTTAGATTGGAAGGCACCTCTGGAGGTCTAATCCAAAATCTGAACTCAAGCTGGATCAACTAGCAGGTCTTCCAGGATCATGTCCATCTTAGTTTTGAGTATCTTTCAAGAATGAAGATGTCACAACATCTCTGGGTTGCCTCTTGCAGTGTTTGACAATCATACAGTAAAGAAAATTTTATTTTGCTTACACTTAAACAGAATTTCCTGTATTTAAATTTGTGCCCATGGTGTACTGTCCTGGCATTGGGCATGACAGAAAGAAAGTCTGTCTCTCTCTTCTTTGCTCCTCCCCAACAGGTATTGAAACACATTGGTAAGATCCTCATTGAGCCTTCTCTTCAACAGGATGAGCTGTCCCAGCTCTCTCATCCTCCTCTTGTGTGTCAGGTGCTTCTGGCCCTGAACAATCTTCATGGACATCTTCCTTGGTCACACCTCAGCATGTATGTCTCTCCTCTGCTGGGAAGCCCTGATACGGACCCAGCACTCCAGATGTGCCTCTCCAGGGCTGACCAGAGACAAACGCTCATTTCCCTTGACCTTGTGGAAACACTTTTCCTGCCTCAGTCCAGGAAGCTTTGCTCTTTTTTACTGCAAAGGCACATTGCTGGCTATGAACCTATTAGCTCTCCACAAGGACACTCAAGTCCTTCAGAGCTGATTTCCAGATGGTGGGGCCCCAGTATGTACTGGTGCACGACAGGATTCCTCCACAGAGGAAGAGATTGGCTTTTTCCTTTGTTGAACCATGTGAAGTCCTTGTTAGCCCATCTCTCCAGCTTGTTAAAGTCCCCCTGAATGGCAACACAACCAACTGATGCATCAACCCCTCCTCACTGTTTTGTATCTTCTGCAAACTCTGTTCCATTGTCCAAGTCATTGTTGAAGACACTAAATATAGTGCTGGATCCAGTATCAGCCACCGGATTACTTCATTAATGACTGGCCTCCAAGCTGGCCTGTTTGCCTCTCAGCCTCTGAGCAGCTCAGTTTTCAGTTCACATTACTGCCCATTTATCTAGTTCATATTTCATCAGATTTTCTATGGGACCTTATGGGAAACAGTGTCAAAAGACTTTCTAAGTTGAGATACACAGCATCCATTCCTCACCCTTCATCCACCAAGGCAGTCAAGTCATTCAAGAAGGCTATCAAGTTTAAAACATGCTGACTGCTCCCAGACATCTATTTGTCCTTTATATATGTTTGGAAATGGTTTACAGGATTATTTGCATTGTCACCTTTCCAAGTACCAAGTCAAAGCTGACTGATCTGTGGTTCCTCAGACCCCCTTTCTTGACCTTCCTGAACATAGAAAGTGACATTTTCATTTTTTTTTCAGCCTCAGAAATGTCCCTTCATTTGATGTAGCAATGTTTCTTAGCATATAAAATATTTGAGGAGTTGAAAATATCTGTGGGGCTTTTTTTGCCTCTAATGCTTGTAATTCTTTATAATTATTTCTATGGCTATTTGCCTAATTTTGAATTAAAATAAAAGAAAATAAGATCTGAACAAACAGCTGTGCCTGGACAAATATTGTTCAGATAATTGCCCATGAAGAACTAAAAGAATTGCTTTTGTACTATGCTAAACATTTTTACTCTGTTGTTACTGGGGTCTGTTTAACAACCAAATATAAAAACCCCTAAAGTTAGCTTTACAACATAATTTTTTGACATAACACAATGACGAATAAAATAATTTCTTCTCCCTCAAAGCTAGTGTGTAATCAATGACAAATGAAACACAAGGGCTGGAACTGAAGGTGAACACTGAAAATCCCAAGTGTAGTTCAATTGTCTGCAATGCAGGGAAGTTTTTTAAGGTCATTATCAGCCTGATAGCAGCAGAGAACATTCCCTTGTACCTTTTATCAGCGAACAACTAAGCAACAAACACTTCAGCCTTAGAAATCCTAACAGGAGATAATCTAACTCAGAGACAGATCTTTCAAAAGGTAATCTTCTTTATTGTTATCTTCCTACTTGAAATGCAAGATAAAGTGGATCAGACAGGACTGGCTGCAATGATCCAGGGGATGATGTATTTTAAAACAGGGATTTTCAAACTGTTGCAGAAATCCATATTATTCAGCATGTTCAATGTTTATTGTTTTACAATAAGTATGTGCCCTTTGGATTGTTCTAATATACTGTGCATTATTCATTGTTTGTCCAGGATGAAAACACTTAGTTTTCCTACTTGGAACAAAGGTTGTTTAGGAGGCACACTGTAATATCAACAAAGGTAATCTCAGGTCAACACATGAATAATGGAAGTGAAAGTAAAGTTAGACACCTTCTTATCTGCATAAATCTATAAAAAGTACTTCAGTATGATAGATGGTGGTGATGGAGAACTGAATGTCTCTGCATTCAAATACATAGATGCCTTACATTATTTATCAAAAGAGAGTCTCTTAATTCTAAAAACAAGGCTGCACCAAAACATATTCATGTCTTGGGCTGCTCTCTCTTATTATTCTACTCATTAGACATCAATAATATCAACACTTTCTGAAAGACCAAAGAAGATCATTTCTTTATTGGTATGAGTAGTATTTCAGTGTTATTTGTTCTGCAGCCTAAATATGTACCAAAACCAAGCACTGAAACACTCATCACATGTAAGATAAAATTCTGCAATTCTGGTTGTGCACACTAGTTGAAAATTAATTTTTTATTTAATGCCTTTATTTATAATTTGAAACTCATTAATAAAAGCAAAGATGAAAGTAGTGCAACTATTTCCTACAAGATACTCCTCCTTCCTTGAAACAGCTAGAACCTCACAAAAATGTTCTGTGAATTTTCTCTGCAACTTAACCTAGAGTTTTAGGGTTCACAACCAGATCTACACTTCCTGAAGCACAGTGTAATTGTAATGTTTGTAATGGCACTGTTTTATAACCTCACTGCAAGTCAAGACAGAAAACTAAAAATTCAATGTGAAAAAGAAAGATACTCTACTCTTTCAAGGTTAGACATTTTTTTAAATGCTCCTTGCCATTTGCTGTCTTCTCTCCATCTGTTTTTGTTCCTGTATTATTTTTCATCACTGTTTTGTGTGCACTGATAATAACATCGTGTAACTGAATGAAATGATGTCTTTCAGAAGCTGACATTTTAGTTACTTTTGCTTTGTTTCTGCTACCACACAGAGAAAGGGGCAAGGGAATGACAATGGAGGAATTGGAGAGTGAATAATCTCATTTGTAAAGGTTCACCAAGCTGCACAGCACAAAGGAATTGACAAAATGTTCATGGCAGTTCTTTAGCTCTTTAATCACTTCTCTAACATGTGGGAGACTTCCACTGCAAGGGAAAAGGTATCTCAAGAGAGGAGTTCACTTTTACTAGAGATATTTTTGCCCTTATTGATAGCACTATTAAAGGAAACAGCTGTCCTTAGATTTTATTTCCACTTGACAATTAATGTCTCTTATACACTCCCAAAGCCCACACCTCTGTTTCAAGAGCCTCCACATTGACTGCCCGGAGCAAATCTACCATATACTCCTTCAGAGACCCTCTGGCACTAAAAAAATGCCCCCAGGGTTTGTGGCATCAATTACAAGTCCCTGCTGACCTTGGTCCTAACTCATATTCCCCCCATCATGTCCTGTGATGCCCTCATAAAATTCCAGATAATGAGCCGCTCCTGCTGCAGTCTCTCAGCATCCACACTGACCCTGGTGGTCCCTGTGTGACAACACCCATGAAACTGAGAAAAGGAAGAGAGGAGAACTGGGTGCTTCAAACAGCTCCAGGCACTGGACAAAGCACCATCTGTCATCCTGCAGTGACAGATGCATAGAACAACCAAGGAATCGTGCCACCAAAACTGACACCGGCTACAATTTTAGGATCCGGCATTTCCCCATGCTTTGGGAGCATGGCCAAGGGTTATCCAAGCCCTACTAGGCAGGGAATTTATTCGCTAAGGAAGTGGCATAAGCAGTATAACAAGACTTCAGACACAGCCTGTAAAGCTTTAATGTTTTTACATCAATCAGCAGCAGTTGGCTGAACAAGGAGAGTTCGCACTGTACCTATTCAAAGGGAAGCAGAGCTGTGACCGCAGCATGACATCCCTGTGGACCTCCAGGGTTCAAGGTAGCTTTGCTACATCTGATCCCTCCCCACATGACCGTGCTGCCCAGAAAAGATACAGCTACCCAGGAACAGCTTGCTGTTTTGCTTTTCAACACAAACAGTATTAAACTTAAGTCATTTGGAGGCATTTGAATTTAGAAAAAGCAAGAGACGAGAGGAAACTAAACTTGAAAATTTTTAAAATAGCACATATAGATAAAACTATATGCAATTTGAATGCATAAGATTATTGACTGCTGCACCTATCAGTATTTATTGTGATGGGAAAAAGCATTAATGCCATAAATCTTAAAAATCACCCATATATAGCCACTCAGAATCCAACTCTTTTTTCATGCTAACAGCCGCTGAGAGGATTATGTCAGAGTAAACTGTTCTTTGACACTTTTGTTACAAAACATTTATTGAAAAGGGAAAGAGTCCCTCAGTTTCACTTCTCCATGCTAGGTGATCCTTGATGAGATACGGTTTCCCAGTTGTATAGGATGAAGTAGGAGCTGTGAGACTATGAAATCCAAAAGGGACACAGACCCCAAAGTGTGGCTCACGATGGCAGAAGTGTTTCAACTGAAACATCTCACACATTTCTGCTACCATTTCCCCTCTATGAATCAGCTCTGCACCTTGGGTAAGAAAGCAGACAAATAAAGAAATGTCCTCCTATTGCTGACTAATGTAAAACTGGCCCTCAGCTCTCTAAAATCAGCTCCACTCTGCAAGAGAGAAATGTTACCCCAGGACAGAAATATCCAAACAGAGCTGAGATCATACACTGAATGAGTCTCCGCTGCTTCATACCTACAAAGAAGTCTGTAGTCTTCTTTGGGGGTATAAAACTCAGCTCCTCTGATTTCCTGGGATCTTTTAGTACCACTTGTTTAAATCAGTTTTGGGCACATATACAAGATGGTAAACAACATGGTGCTAACAAATAGTTTAAAAAGCATGAAGAATATAAGAGCTACATTTAACATGAAAATACTGAAAAAACCCCTTTATCCTTCCTACATATTACTCTTCATCTGTAGATTTGGAAGCCATTACTTAAACACAAAACTTTTTTTTTCAATTCAAGTATTCATTTCTTTTATCACAATTAAACCGAGTATTCAAACAAGATCCTTGGAAAAAGGATCTTTTTGAAAGCAAATATGCATTATAGTATATATTGTTTATCAGTATTCATAATTACATTTTCTAATGAAGACACAGCTACCAGAACCTTCCAAGAGGCAAGTTTTATCTATTTAAACACATTCATGAGTCTTTAGGTTTGTATTTTCTGTCAATAGCCCTAAAAACTATGACACCTATAACAAAGATTGCATTGCATAAGAAAACAGAGCCTTTGATAATAGCCAGTTTTAATTTAGGATGGTGACACACTAAGCATTTATGTGAAATGAGCACAAGCAACAGAGAGCAGGAGATTATTATAGACCTGTGCAACATATGGTAACTTCAGGTATAGAACTAATGACATCAGAAGGACAGCCTAGAAACTCCTGCTGCACATCTGGGTCTGAGGAAGAAGTGGGAATTCCTGAAAATTTCTAAAGAATCATATGCACTCCTGCGTCGTCCTGATTTTTTCAGCCTTCTCTTCTGTTTCACAGTTTCATGTTTTAAGTTCTTTCTCACGCTCTAGTCTGTAAACACTGGCCAATGTTATTGTAGTTTCAAGATAGTTTACATTCTTTGTCTTAGAGATATGGACAGCTGATGGACAGTTGTCCTGACCAATGGGATGGGGAGAGGTGTCAACCTTCTCCCCCAATCCCTGGCCTTTTTAGAAATACTATATATTGGAGTCAGACTTTCAAATAAAGTAGAGTTTTAGTTCACGCTTTCTGATCAAAGTGTGAGTGTGTGTTTGTGCGTGTGTGATGTACTGTGTCACTTCTGCCCATCTTTATCTGTTCATAAAAGTTAAAACAGTGCTTGTTGATTTTTTACTGCTTCATCATTGCAGTTACAATCAACAGTTCACATTTAGCAAATGTAAGATTCACTGCTTTCTGTTTGATACTGAAAGGTACTGTATAAGGAGGTAAATCCTTTACAACAGAGGGATGTAGAGGAACAGGAGGCAGGAGGACATAGTGGGTTGTAGAATTTCATCCAGATAAAGGAGAAACCAAAGCTACAACAGCAGCTGAAGCTGACCATATTAGACCTTCACCACCCTTCCAGCCCAGAGGACTCCCAAGCATAAAGCAAAAACTGGTAACCTGCTGATCTGTTACAGTTCACCATGAGCGTGGTGAGAGAAGGCTAAAAAGACACAGGGCTGTGTACACACACAGGCCCTTGATACACACAACCAACACATTTCAAAGCCATCAGGGGCTAAGGATGAAGCCTGTCTGCTTTATGCTACCTTTCGAACTTCCACCTGTTTCTCCAACTGATTTATTGGGACAAATGTTTTGCCCTAAGGTGAAAAGCCTTTCCCGCTTGTTGCTTCACTATTTAGTATATGGGCAAAACAATTTCATCATTCATAATAAATTTGAAAAAAAAGTAAGCTAAGGGACAGCTGCCTAAGGCACCTGGATTCTAAGCACAGACATGAAAGCAAGGTCTAATTACATCCTATTTCCTTTCTAGAGTTTCTGGAAATGTGATGATGTTTCAGGCAGCAAAGGGAACTAGTTTTAGATGAGCAGCACACACATACATACTTTTCAACCACTCTTCCTCAAGTAGCTTCATCATGTCACCTCACTCCTGTATTTCCTATAAAGATCTTTAGTTCATTAAGAAGGTCTCACCTCCCATTTTGGAGAAGCGTTGTTTCCTTTGATGTAACAGCTATGAAAAACAAGCACTATATGCTGTGAAATCTAAGTGAGAAAGGCCTTTTACTGGCTATTTGACTCATTATGCAATAATACCCAGCCAGCCCTTGCACTACTGAGACAGCAGAACATTTGATTTGAGACGTAATAACAGTCAGAGATGGCATTTGTTTCTAGAATTTCAAAGCACCCATGTGCTAACACATACTAGGCTTATTATCACTCTTGACAGTCTCCAGGTGAGCATGAGAAGTCTTGCTTCTAAGATTAGGGTCCCCAGTGTCTCCAGAATCTTAACAAGTGAAAAGACACTGGATTTTTGTGTATTATTTTGGTCATGCTGCTACACACAAATCCAGTCAAGCAGACTGAAATTAGATTCCTGTATGTCTTATTCAAGGCACAGCTATGTCATTCACCAGTGCAGATCAGGGAAGCAGCATGCAGATGAAGCTACTTTAGTGCACATTTAGTGAGTAACATCTTCTTCTGTGTGCTTTGTCAAACCTTCTAATGTGGGGAAAACAATTTCTGTGCTTGGTCTAGTATTGTAATTCCTGTTAAACAACTCTAAATGCTTCATTAAGGTTTATTTCCCAATGACTTGTGACCCTATTAAAAATTTCTCTAAATCAAATGATGCTATTAGAAAAGTCACTTGTGCAAAGTGTTATAAATCATCATCTTTTTGCACCTCCCTTTGCACTGGTAAAAAATGACAAAGAGAGGCAAGCAGCCCTTGAAAACTGCAACTGAATGCTTGAGTCCTTTCGAAAGGACAAGCAAGTACAGTCCTATTTATTCAGACTTGGGCAATCCATTTCTACCTTTTGGTTCTCCTGCCAGAAAAATCAGTATAATTAGATGCAAGTGCACAGCAAACAGTTTGAGGAAGACATCTGAGCAGTGTGTAGGCATCTGAAGGATGGTGAATGTGAGTACATCAAGATGGTGACGTAATCCATGAAGAGATGACATTTTCAAAATGCATTTCCTCCATTATTCCCCAAGGATGAATCTGCCTGTGGCATGTTTTGCAACTGGTGTTTTGCAGTCATCTAACTTACTCCCCTCCTCACTTCTGACAGATGCCAAAGTAGCTCCACCATCACCTTCCATTCAGTCTGTCCACCCTCAGCCCAACCAACAGAGACTGGCAGAGGTCAGTTCACACAGCTCACAAGTCAGAAGCTGCCAGAGTCCTGCCTGAAATCTCATTGCTGGAATAAGATGCTCTTGGACAAAAGACTCTGCTAAGAAATGCAAACTTTTAAAAGGTAAGATCCATTCCAGACATTGGAAACAACTGAAACCATACTTAAGAATGTAATTTCTATGCATTTTTGTGATCCTTTCAGAATGGAAACAGGATTTTCTTTGATCAAAATTAAAAGAAATAGAAGAGCTCTGCTTAGTAGAAAATGTGGATATTCACAATTTACTTAAAAATAGCTCTTAATATGAGGAGAAGAAGGAAGTGCCAACTCTTAGTACTAACAAATTCCACTTTTTTCTGTGCTAATGTAGCATGTGTTATCTTAGGAAAAGGAATTTGAAAAATCACATATATAACAGAACTTGTCACAACTGAGCAAATAGTTGATCTTTAAATGTTACCAAAGTGTAAGTAAATGTAATGCAGCAGCTGAAGCACTCACCCTTGGTACACTTTGAAAAAGCAGGCAAGAGTCAAGCACAAAGGTGCATAATGCCCTGTCTCGCCATCATACCAAATAATTTGAATATATTAATTTGAAATTTTCTGAAAGTTTCACTTGTCCTTCATTGCTGATAGGCCATTAATTGAAGAAATGAGAAGTGGAAAAGTTGGGTAAATAAAGCTGTGCTAGCTGCTCTGAGAGTTGTTCTCTCTTCCAAAATACAGTGTGACAATGTTCTGCTCTTGGGTGTGTCAAAATGCCCAAACGAGGAAAACTATTTGTTATTAATATAATCGAACAATAAATTGGCATTTGCAACTCCAAATGATTTTTCCAGACATTCGTCTCAAGCATGTTTCCTTGTTTCCTTGGAAACTAAGAAATGAAGAAACCAAATTAATCCAAACTGCTTTTCCATATCACTCTCTGTCTGTGTACAAAATCCCTTCTCATTAAAAGTTGCACTATAAAATTTCTGTTATGTGTAGCTTCCAAATATTTGTTACGTCATCAAAATAGGCATCTTTAAGGCCAAATGATGCACAGGAAACTTTTAAAAATCCAGCTTCCTACTCTAGAATATACTGAGCTTTACAGAGCTTCCACACAAATCACGTGATCTTTACAAGTGCGCAGGCCAGTTCATTAAATGACAGACCAGGTCTCAGCCCTAAAGCCAGCAAGAATGCACACCTTGTGAGTAATCACTTCAGGCTGGAAATTCAGCTTTCAGCATCCTTGTAGGAACAGAAGCATTCTAATTTGCTTGCAAGGGACTCAAGTATTGTTATTCACTATTATAAAGAGCTGCCACTGTTATTAGATAAATCAAAGAAAATGAGGCCGAAAGAGTTCAGAGATATTCCATTTCCTTCCTCTTCCATGCAGTGGCCTTTCCTTTACAAATTCCAGGTCAATATTTCCTCCACATCAGCTTCTCTCCTCTACAAAGTCCTTTGATTTTCCACTTCATACCCTGGCCCCACATTCAGCAGCCCAATAGTTTTTCCCAGCATACCCCTCCTAATATCTTTATCATAATTTTCCTTCCTGGTTTTCATGGGGGTGGGGGGTACTTGAGTGACACAAAATTAATGCTGCCCCTTTCCATTCACTGCCAAACACATCACAACCTATTTTCTATTTTTGTCTGCTTCTAGTATTTGTCAAATATGGGACACAGAGACATAGGATATCATGGGTTTCGCTTTTTAATAAAGTGAAGTATTTCAAAGAGTAAAAGATAAATAAAGCATTATGTTGTCATATCTCCCTCCCACGCCACAAGGACAGATAGGATAGAATTGCCTTCTTCAGGATGTCACTGGTTCTCAAACAGGAGAAAATCAGAATTTCTCTAACCTGTGGCTTTAAGAGATATCCTAATTAAATATAATTACAAAATCTAGCTGCCCTGAAGACAAAGGGGCTCATCCAGTCCTTTCTAAATCACAATTATCACTCTGTTCCTCTTTCTCCCCTAAATGGTAGCAATTTTGTCCCAGCATTCACAATCATCATCAATCCCATAGCAGCTCAGCTGCATTGGTTAGTGTACTCTAGGGAATCAGCCAAGATTTAATTTATTGCCCTCTAGGAGAAGAATATTGTGTAACCTTTAAATTAGGTTACTGTATAACCTTTAAATTCTTGTTTCCCAGTGGCTTTTGAAAGTTGTGTGTAGAGATTTAATTGGGCTTCTCAGGAAACTTTACATCCCTACAAAATTCCAAGATGTTTTCTGAGAGCTTAGTCTCAACCTGTAAGATGGCACAGCCTGAAAAGACACCATAGGTGCTCAGGGTAATGACAGTGTTTTTCCTGTATCTCCTCAGAGTGCCTTTCCTTTTCTAATGAATTCTTATAAAAGTCAAAATCCAAAATGAAGATTCTGATTTTTCTTATAATATAATCTCCAAGATACTAGTCTGGGTAGATGAAATGCCTCCAGACCAAGACAAACAAGTGACATCATGTGCAGAGTAAAGGGATACAATGAGGAACACAGTAAAGCTGGTCAATCGGGGAAAGGGAATGGAAAACGTGAACCCACAGTAGGGGGAATACTGGTTCTCAGGTATAAGTATTTATATGCAGTTTTTCTACAGAACATCAAAGATGAGATTTTAGGGAAGGCTGAAGCAGTGAGGTAGCTGATGGTGTAGAAAACAGTCTGTTACCTCCTCACTCTGAACGCTCTGACATCGACCCAGAACCTTTAAGAGCCTGCACTGCAGAATGCCGAGAGCACTAAAAGGCAGGCAGAGGTCTATTACCCCACTCTCCCCTAATGGCTCTGTGCTGCCTGGCAGTAATGCACAGCACAGATGGTGTATGGACGATATAGAGACAATACCTAATTTTTCAGCAGCCTGCAACACCCTGCTAGATACATCCTTGTTGGATAAAAAATTACCATTTGTAATTACTGAGATTCACAATAATTTGTCTCCCACAGAGGTGTCTAATTGTAATATAAATATGCTTTACGATAGACAACAAACTAACATGAGTCATATGTGGTCCGGTTTTAGCCTGGAATCAACCCCAAGTGATATGGGGCTTGTATGACTATTTTGTTATTCCGTCCTTTCATCTGTCAGTGCACGTCCTTCACAAATTTTGAGGCCTTTGCCAGTTTGACAAGTCAAGTGGAGAACTGGTATACAAATCTCAAAGCCACTGTATTTTCTGAAATTTCATGAGGATTCAAGGAGTAGAAGAGACACCCCAATTTGTCTCTTGACTAATGTCACCACTAATTTCACAGTTTTACTTGTGCCTCTCACAAATTTGCAAAGAGTAATGACATATCTCTTGACTGGTGGCTCTGCACACAGAAGTCAGCCCGGCATACATACAGGCAGGAGGAGAAAACTGCAGGTGACTTTGGCAGGAGGGGGAGATCCAGAGGACTCAGTGGAAATAAACAGGGAGAACGAACATCCCTCCCGAGGCAACCAGGCCTCATCAGCTATGCTGCTTAAGCAACAGTGCGCTCCTTGTAGGAAAAAGACACCAACCTGCTTTTACAAGCCCATCTGCCTAAAGCTGAGTAGAACTTGATATATATCTTAGTATTAACAGCTGTCAAACTTCTTATTTCCCAAGCAAACACATTCACCTTTATAAGAACAACCTTCTCATACTTGTCTGTGTTCCTACCACTATTCCTCGGTATTACAAATTATCTAGAACAACGCGAATGGGTCTAAGTCTTTCCCGGTTGACTCCTTTCACACATATTGTAACCTTTTAAGTTACCTGAGACGAAAGACTTAAAACCCCGTCCTTCACCAGCCCCTTGCAAGCAGATAATGGGGCGCTGTTATGCTCGGGATGCCTCTCAGCAGCGGCACCGCGCTCCTGCTCCTCCCGATCACAGCGCTGAGCACTCACTGCAGCTTCTCCTTTTTTCGGACTTCACTTAACCCTTTCCGCCTTGTTTTAGACCCGCACCCCATCCAGGACTTCAGATTAAGACCTCCTTGCTGTCAGGTACTATCAGCACTGCCGTTTCCCTGAAAGTCCCCGTTTTACACCCTCTTGTCCATTTCGCACGCCGAGCATCTCTCCTGACGAGCAGGGTTACCCGACCCGGCACGCCTGCTGCATGGAGCGGCGCTGCGATCGTGTGACACGGAGGGAACCCGCCCGGCCTGCGGCCGCTCCCGGCGCTGCCAGCCGAGCTCCACAGCCGCGCCGCCGGGCTCCTGCCACCTCCTCCCCAGAGAGCGGCGTGATGCCGCCGGCTCTCCCGGGAAAGCTGTCTAGCTTTCCTGCCGCGACGCCCAGGTCGTTCCGTGCCTCCCCGCGGGGCAGCCGGCGGCC